>JAQGAK010003608.1:0-14567 GCA_034696945.1 Lipothrix lubbocki
TTTATTAGATTTGCTGCAAGTTTATTAAATTTGCTGCAAACCTAAATTATTTGCTGCAAACCTAAATTATTTGCTGCTAACCTAAATTATTTGCTGCCAATCTACTATAGATCTGCTGCAAGTGGATTTGCTGCTAAAATCTTATTTATTTGCTGCTGATTTAAATATATCCCTTTTTTTTAAAGTCTGCAAATATGCAATTTTAAAGCAGTCAGAGCATGCACGTAGGGCCAAAACACGGTCCCGATTTTTGCCCTTGGATTTCTCCTTGGATTTGTTCTTCGAGGCTAATTCTTTGTTCTTCGAGTTTTCCGGAATGCCTTTGTGGGAAGCCTTCCGCCCTGCATACCTGCAATTAAATTCCCAATCCAAATTACTATGTTCAACTATATGTTTTACATAAACGCTATTCCCGCCATCTCACATTTGTTTATAAAGGTAGTTGTGTTTAGTTTTTTAATGAACGTTAGAATAACAACGCTATTCGAATTAATCACTGGCGATTTGACTGACTCATCCGGTGGTAGGGTGTAATTAGTGTCCCAGAACGGTATGTTAAGTCAAAAGGGTATGAATGGTATGTATAAAATTAAGGGAAATAAATAAGAAAATAAAATAAGACTTTAATGCCATTCTTAGTATGGGGAACAAATGCGTTTGATGGTCCCGAGGTAGATGGGAAGTACTTATGGGTCTCTGAAGCCCAGTAATCTCGCTCCTTCGTTATCCGAAGAGGCACTTTCAGTTGTTGACACAAATATTTGTGCTATAAAAATGTTAATATTCTTAGCTTTGACAGGTTACTTGCGGATTTAAAAATTTAGTAAGCCATAAGGAATTAAATCATTTGATCTGATGCTATCTACTATTGCAAGAGTTACCCCCCACCCCTCCGAACGCTCCCCCCGAATCGACGTATCTTATGTAATGTTACCCCACCGATTTACCAAAGTATACCTAAATCTTTTAGCAAATTGTGCAAAAGCGTTCGGCTGTAAAAAGTATTAATTATTAATTATTATTAATAATAAATAATAATGCGTAATAATAATTAGAAAAAAGTGTAACATGTCTTAATTAAGTATATTAAAAATTAATATATGATTCAAACTCGACAACTACCATAGTGCCAGTGTTGTTTGTTGTAAAATCAGCCACAGGCCTGAAATTCATTTATGTTTAGTCAATGTTTGTTACAAATGTAAAACAAGTAGTCAACAACATGTACATAACCAAAATAAAAATTCAAATAGCACTATTGACGGCAAAAGATTATTGTTGGAAGGAAATAGAGGAATATTATTACGCTTAAAAGCAGAAAGAAGTATCGTATCATTAAATTAAATAAGGTTAGTATAAAAGGCATTTTAACTGAGAGTAAAGAAAGAGGACATATACGGAATGTTCTTCACAGCAGTTACTAAAACTGGAGTGTCCTGCAGAAGTCGTTGGCTTAACAAGCTTTTTATTATTTCATCCCTTGGTGGACGTTTTCGTTTAGATGTCTTTTTATTTTGGACGAAGCGTCTCATCTGCGGCACAATTTTACTAGGCCCAGGTACAGCATAGCTTGATGATGGGATATTGAACGATGGTGGAACATTTTCAGCAGCCAACTGTCTCATCGCTTCATGTAAACATTCCTGTAAAATGTCCAACTTATTCAGCTTCTTTGCTTCCTGTAGAGCCAACTGAAAAGTAGACTGAACATCCTGAACTGAAATGGTTGGGAAATTGATTGGAGCATGATATAATAAGTCCAGCTGATGATAGTTTGCCTCTACTTGTCTTGCTTCGTTGAAGTCGTCGGTGTGTAGAACCAAATCTTCAAAATCATCCTCGCGTTCACTAATTGGCGTGGTATCATTCGCGAGGTGTCTGCAGAGAAGGTGAATATGCTTGCACATGTTTGAGCGAATGCTATTCTCATAACATGTACAAATGAATTCATGTATGCATTTGCCACATTTCGGGCATCTTGTATCGCACTTGCAGTTATCTATGTTCTGTCTGGTGTACTGCTTACATGGATCGGTGAACAATGGAACTATCCAAAAGCCGTCAAAATGTTTCACACATGAAGTATTTCTCTCTGCACTCCTGATGTGAGATCGACGTAAGACATGATCTTTAGATGCAAGTTTATCCCTATGAGTTGGCACCAAATGATTTTGTTGTACAGCGCGGAGATATTGGAGCGCACCGTGGATTCCGAAATCCAAACGCTTGATCCGCTTTCCTTGTAGGAACGTGTATTTTATTTCTCGTTGCATCTTTTCCAGACGAATGTTGGTGTTAATGCCTAAATTCTAACGGTAGCAACACTCCTATTCCGATATGCGTTCAAAATATGATTTCAAATACTCCTGCAGTTTTTGTAGGGGCTGCGATCGGCTTGCTCTATTCAGCAGGTTATTAAACGCAAGCTCGAAATCATTTTCTTACAATCATTCCGTCTTTCATAATTGTTTGTATCTTCTTAAAGAGTTGATTTTTCTCATCAGTTGAAGCCTTCAGCTTAGATATTCTTTTAAACCAAGCTCTTAGAACGTGCCACATACACAGAAGTTTTCTCGGATACAAGCCGTCAGAGCACATTACGGAATTCCAGCCATTAAAGAAAGCAGGTTCGTTGTCGCTCATGAAGACTTCAACGGCCAGAACACCAACACGAGAACGAAGAGCTCTGTAGTAAACTTTGTATCTTTAGACTTGCTCGAATGAAAGAAGAAAACCTTGAGAATTCTCATATGCGGCTAGAAGAGTTGATAATTCAAACCCATATGAATTTGTGCCGTGTGTTCCATCAATGCAGATGATTTTCCATCCGCTAGTCTTCAGCAGATATTCTTGATTCATGTATGCTATCACAAATTCTTCTTGCGGAATCGTAGGATATTTAGTGCTATTTTGTCCAAATGTTTTGTACAAAAACACACTATTATCATTTGCTTGCTGACGCTGAAGCACCTTTAGGTGTATTCGTCATCTTCACTGAGTTTGATGATGTTTTCAACTCCGTATTTTCTTCCAATATTTGCAATATTTTTATTGGTTAGCAACTGGACCGGCACGATATTCTCCAAGCTGTATTTTCCGCAATTTTTTCAACAATTCTATATTTTGCGCTATCATCGGCTATCTTGCCAGCAATTTGAAACTCACTTCTCAGCCACAACCACTCGCCTACCCAACGGTACTTGTGAAGTACAACTTCCTTTCAAGGAGTCATCGCCACTACTTACGAGAAAAGAAACTCGTAAGTCAACAAATCAACATGCGGCTTGCAGCCACTAATATATGACACCCTGGCAACCCCGGCAACGCCTGGCAGTACGTGCATCTACTAACAAACTATATGAAGATACTGAAGTAACCAAATGCAGTTTTCGGATCATTGGCACTAAGTCGTAAGCTTAATTCGGTTTCCAGCTACCACTGCGTAGAGACAAGTCTAGCCGGGCGATTATCTACGTGGAACTAGTGCTTTCAACTTAACATATAAATTATCAAATTCATTTATGTAAATGTACGATATTTATTATCGTCGTGTTACAACTGGAAGATCAGTCATTATTGTACTGAAGTTGGAATAACACGTTAATAAAGACATACAATACAATACAATACAATGCTACTAGGCAACTCCAAATCTTTAGCCCTGAAGAGATTTTTTGGACTGGAGGCAAAATTCAAAAGGAATTCCAGTCTGAAGAGCCAATACAGCAAAAGTATGGAGGATCTTATCCAAGACGGCGACATGGAAAAGGTGCATATACATAATAGTAACTTATCTGATCAAGATGCTTATTACCTACCTCATCATGCTGTGATGAAGAAGAGCAGCAGCACTACCAAACTACGAGTGGTATTCGACGCGAGTGCCAAGAGTTCAACTGGAGTTTCCCTCAACGACAAGGAAATTGTGGGCCCTGTGATCCAGAAGGATTTAACTTCCCTGCTTGTGAGATGTAGAAGCTGGCAAATACCTCTTTTAGCCGACATAAAACATGTACTTATTTATAAGTATGGCCAAGGCACACCGGAACTTCCAAATTTTTTTTAGCGAAGTGACGAGAAGGAAAACCTTACCTGCTACTAACTGATAAAAGTGACGGTCGGCACAGCATCAGCTCCATTCTAAGCGGTTCGTACCTTACAACAATTAGCTGTTGATTATAAGGAGAAGTAAGCAGCTGAGATTGTGAAACGAGACTTTTATATTGATGACTGTCTCACTGGAGCAAATTCAACGGCGGCCGAGGCAACACAATTAGCCCGGCAATCAGTTGCCTTGTGCAAGAAGGAAAATTTCGTCCTACGGAAGTAGCAGTCATCCGACGCGGCATTGCTGGCAACAATCCCTCCAGAGATGCGAGAAGATCTAACCCCGATGGAAATCGACAAAGAAGATTCCTCCAAACCTTTCGGCCTCATATGGAATCCCAAACAGATAAGTTCCAGTTCAAATTACAAATACCCACAAAGCCAGCTAATACTAAACGGACAATTTTGTCAGAAATTGCAAAAATTTTTGATCCCCTCGGACTCTTGGCCTCAGTCACCATCCAAAGAAAAATTCTTATGCATTATGGAAATGCCAAACCGGATGGGATTTCAAAGTCCCTGACGCCATCCTGCAAAGGGAAGGCTACCAAAACGACATCAAGGTATAGAGAAGTTTAGGATCCAAAGGTGCATCAGCATTATCAACCCGGACTTCATTGAACTTCACGGCTTTTGCGATGTCTCCGAGAAAGCGTACGCAGAGGTGGTCTATATGAAGACGGTGGCCAAGGGAAAAGCGGACATTCGGATAATTATGGCAAAGACAAGAGTGGCTTACGCCAAAGAGCAGTCCCTACCGAAACTTGAGCTGTGTGAAGCCTTACTATTAGCGCAACCCATGGTGGCAATAAAAAATTCGACCTTTCGACCACAATACGACGTGGGAGCCAGCAATAAGTTCAAGGAAATGTTTGAGCTTCTCCAACATCAACTATTCGAGAAGAAAGTTGTCCGTTACTTGACCAACAGCAAGTCGTTAAATGTGGGCTAAGAGGTCGGCTTTCCGGCAATACGGTTCGAGTCTCCAAAGGGGGCTATTTGAGGTGCAGGCCTCGGGAGTGTGCGGCGAGGAATGGGCGGGGCCCCAGTTGTGCTATAAGGCTATGGCGGGCAGAATGCCTCGCAAGTTGTGAAAAGAGATATATAAACAAATAAAGAGCTAAGATGGTTACGACTCTGTATAGTCCTAGGGTGCATCGGAGTATAAACCCAATTTTTTTTAAGACATTAAAATGTTTATATCCAGGGCTGGGACGATTTCGCGTTTTCGGCCCCAAAAGATTCGCAAATTCACAGTCAAATTGTTTGCGGTATTTTGCAAAATTGAAGAAAAAATTTCGCGATTTTTATCCGCAGTTTCTCAATTTTCTTGTTATTCTGGCTCTGTTTTGCCATTTCTAACATCATTTTAACTTTTTTTAACCGATTTATTTTAAATTTTGAGCAGTTCTTAATGCCAAAAATAGATAAAAATAATCAAGAAATTTATTTGTTTGGCTAAAATTGACGTTTTTATGCAATTAATTTCAAAAAAGTTGTTTAACGTCAAATTTCCCGGTATTTCGTGGAAAATTTGTATATTTCGCAGTATTTCGCGTTTTTACACAAGTTTTTGCGTTTTTCGTTATTTTTAAATTTTATTTCTGTGGGTTATAGATGTGCGGATGTCCAATAACACAATTTACCCTGCAGGGAATGCTTTATTATGAATTTTTAATGTTATCGTGTTTTTCGCGATTTCCCAGCCCTAATCATATCCTACTATTTCAATCACTGTTACTGTTTTTAAAGTTAGCCCGTTTTGCAACTAAAATAATAGAAGGATGGCTTCTTTGACATTTTCGTAACCCTTATGCTTATCATATAAATACTGCAACAATTGAATTAGCCAGATTGTTTGAATACACGCGTAACGCAATTGGCGCTACAAAAGTTGGACAAAAACTGTTTCAGGATTCGCAAAACGTGTAACCCATTTTGCAGCAAAATGATGGTAGTTAACCTATCTGACATATAAGGCAAGGTAATTGAAATAACCCACCCCGCTTCTCAGTAAACGTCGGCTTGTTGTAAGTGCCTAAATAGTCGAAATGCATGTAAACAAGGATTTCCTCATTTACCCACAGATTATGATCCACCATAACATATTTGACGCGAGTGGTCTTGGAAATGACTAAACTGCGAACGTAAATACTGCAAATTATAATAAACAGCTTTTCCAATGGGATGTCTTGTCTTGAGGGCACAATACTCACATATGATTTATGGGCATGTAGGACATCATCAGTTCTAAAAAGGATTACTATTCTAAGCTGTGCATGTAGTGTAATGTTCAGTCTATTAAACACCTGTGTAATATGCAATAAACTGGACACACTAGGATTTAACTGTTAAATATTTACTTTTATTTAACCCTTGAATTGACTTGAATTAAATTTACAAAATATTCACCAGGCTACCCTGTAAGGAGTATAGATACGCAACGGATAATAATACTTATACTTATATACTCGTAGGTATATATAAAATTGACGTCTCCCCCAATTCTCCTACTCACTATATAGCGTGTATAATTCAAAAAGACTCGTAATAATCAAAACCATGATACAAATTACATACATGAAATAATAACAATATAAATACAGTTACTGCTTTGAACTCAATACCGTAGTGATATGATAGTATACATATATGAGTAGTTTTATGCACAAAAGAGAGAGTAAGTACCTGAAGGGTATTTTACTCAGCGCCCTAAAAGAATTTACCCGGCTCTGAAGGAGCCCTTCCTATAGGTAGCTCGATAGTAGTTACTATGACGCACACTACTAATGTCTCAGGAGCATAATTCCCTACCCAGGACTGCGGGTGTATTGCAGAACTGGCGTATACAGCCCAAGTGTATAGCAGGTCTAAGCTTACACACTATGGAGATATCGGCATGTAAATGTTTAGTAAAGATGGTCTAATTAAATACAGAGTAGTGAAAAGCTATGAAAAAACATTTATAGTTAGTTTGCCACGAAGGTGCACAGCTAAACTATCATATGAAAAAGAATATATAAGTAAATAGGGCTAAACACTTAGATGCTCTTAAATAATGTATCACATGAGTGCACACATACATTTACAGCGAGTTAGTTGGAAGTAAACCCGTAATTGTAACCAGAAATATTGGTTTAGGTCTATACGAATATCTGGATGATATTAAACGGAGTGACCTCTTTGGGTAATAAAAAAGGTAAGTAAAATACATTAATAAGGGGCAGAAATCTAATAGAATAGGTAATAATTAATTGTGAATAGACCTGTGAAGAAAAAATAAAAATAATCATAAAGGGAAAAAAGTTATAATCAATTAAAGGGAATTATAATGTTAATTAAATGGGGATATTTGAATTTAGCGGGTCTGAGAGTTGGGACCTTGAAACATGGGGAGCAGGACTTTCAAATATATAGGAAGTTGAACGTTGGCGGTCATTGGGGAGACCTTGAGAATCTGAGTGCCGCGAGTTTCGTAATTATAAATGTAGATAATAGGTTAGTTATAGTAGTAAAGTAAATAATAGTTAAATTAAAAATTTAGTGTTAATTTTTAAGTTGTATCATTACAGTAGACATGTTCTGGAAATCAATGTGCCTCAAGACGGCATGACCTTTGTGAAGTTAGCAACGGGACATGACTAAAATAGCTGTGCATACAAACCGTCCATCCCTTTGAAACCTTTCACCCTGCAGGGGCTCAACAACAATATATGTACACCTACTCTCTTTAGAGCAGTGTATTTACATGCACAGACCGAATGTATCCAAAATTAGATTAGAAGGTGATGACCTTACAATACTATCTCGTACTACTTGCCGTATTATTTCATGCTAAAGGCAACGCACATATGCATGTAGGACTGTGTAAAAACATGTTGACTCGTACAATGTATGATCATTTGGTGTTAGTGCATCCGAAGAAGGTGTCCTCCATCTGGATTGATCAAAATGGCAGGGGCGCAGCTGATTCAAGTAAATAAGGCGTCTCAAATTGAAATTTTGGGACAACAAATTGCAACCAATCATTTAGTAAGTTGATATTTTTCTCATTTTGAAGCCATAGCTTATAAAACTAATAAGTAGGGCTGGGAAATCGCGAAAAACACGATAAAATTAAAAATTCATAATAGGGTATTCCCAGCTAAATAAATTGTTTTATTGGGCATCTGAACATCCCAAAACAAAAAAAAAATTGAAAATCGCGAAAAACGCGAGCTGCGCGAAAAATAAAGCATAAACGCAAATTACTGCGAAATTTACAAAATTTTCACAAAATATTACAAAATTTAAGGTCCACCAACTTTTTTTGGAATTTATTGCACAAAAACGTCAATTTTGGCAAGATAAATCGATTCCCAAATTATTTTTATCTATTTTTGGCATTAAAAACTGCTCACAATTGAAAATAACTTGGTAAATATTAAGAAAATGATGTTAAAAACCGCAAAAAAATGCCAGAATAAACAGAAAATTGAGAAACTGTGAATGCAAATAGGAAAAAACCGCGAAATTTCTTTATCAATTTTGCGAAATACCGCGAAAAATTGACTGTGATTTTGCGAAAAGTTTAGGGCCAAAAACGCGAAATGGTCTCAGGCCTACTAATAAGGAAATATTATTTTATTTAATACTTTTCATATAGCATCATGTATGCTAAATGCTGAACTTAATTATGCATATAGGTATCGTTACATTGTTCAGCAAAATATTTAGACGCCACGTATTACTAATTTCTGTATTGTTATACCACAATATATTACTGCGCTAAAACCTTAATTCAAAATTAGCCCCTTAAAAAGATGTATAGAAATATAGTTTCTATGCAGTAGTTGTCAATAATGTTTTAAATTTGTTGAAGGCCAAAATCCGATTTCCAGCAAATTAATGGTCGATTCAAATGAAATGGTAGTATCCCACCTTGCACCATGTGCTTTGGCACATTGACGTCACATATTAGCTTTAACCTATTCAAATTAAACTTTTACTATTTGGGTTCAAAAACGAAATTTTGTACCACGTGTTTTTGCATAATCTAAAATTGAAAATATAATTACTAACTTCAAACAGTATATATAGCAGATACCAGTGGACTCTCCAGTCCACAGCTAGTATATGTACAAAAAAAGCAAATATTCTATCCACCTGATTTAACAAACTACAGCACGATACAATATTCTCTCTTCTTGTCTATTTACGATTACAGGAGCCATTAGAAAGTTCAATTTCTATATATTCCTTTTTAAGAATAAATTATTCATTATGCTTGGTATTTTATTCGAACAATGTTGCCGCAAGGTAAAATATTCAATAATAATTATTCATTGTTAAGGCATGGAATATTCAATTTCCATATAAGCTCTATCACCAGGGCCGTAACATCACAACAAAACCTGGGGTGACAATGTCACAACATGTATCGTATTGGTTTACAAGATTTTGCGCTAACACAATGCATATTTACATATGCTAATTTAGTGCTTGTACGAATAGTCGTTCATTATTGGTTTGTTTGATTTTGATGAAATTAAGATAAAATGCTATCAGTGCAATGTAATTGATCGGTCTTGGTTGTTTAAAAGTTTAGCATTTAAGGTCAAACTTAGTTTTGTATTTGTTTTGATTTCAGCATAACAGTTTTATATTTTTTCATTTTGAAAGAACAACCACAACCGATCTATGATTTTGCACTGATAACATTTTATCGAAATTTCAAAAAAATCAATGAGTCAGTTTGGCTAAAACATGCCCATTTATTTGAAAACGAATTGTTTTTGGTTGTTATAAAATAATGGCCCCAAAATTTCTGCAAATAAATATACAGATTCATATATTATTACCATGTACAATACTGTACACTACACCCACCTTTTAAATTTTTAATATACAATTTAATTTTATCAAAATATTACTATCAGGTTTGCAGTAAAAAGTCAATTTATTTTTTAATTTAATAGATTTCTTTAGTTTTTTCAAAAACTTTACTCTGGAATTTTAAATTTTCAAAAACCAAAAAAATGTCAAAAAGCATAATATTTTACGACTTTTATCGTTAGTGACAATTTATTCAAACTGGGACGATTGGTTCGTCTATTATCCGTTTTTCGGAGCGAATTCCAAAATTATATCGATTTTCAAATTTTTGACTAATAAAGCGGAAAAAATGTCATGCCTATTATAATTTGTAACCAATATGACCCTACATACAAAATTTGAACAAAATTGCTCACCTTGAGGTCCAAAGCACGCTTTTCTGAAAGGTCGTACTCAATTGATTCAATATTTTGAACTTATAATATATTTGATATACCAAGACTCATTAAAATCTTAACTTTATGGGTCACGCTGTATGCATTATTGTCATGTACACGCAGTCACAATTTAGATGTAAAAATTTTTGGGGTGACATTAGCATAATCTGTTACCCCGGGAATAAATTCTGGGGTGACAGTGTCCCCATGTCACCCTGGATGTTACGGGCCTGTCTATCACTTTATTGGAACATCGTTTCGGTAGCTCACTTCAGCAGGCCTCATATCACAAGCTAAAATGCCAGTTAATCAAAAAATACGAAAATACATTTATTATTACGCAATTTTTCTAAAAACATTTTTCCAAAAATTAAAAATATCAAATATAGAAAATGTTTACTGGTAGGGCTCGTAAAAAAATTGAATATTAGTGTGCATACAATTTCAAATTTTCTATCAACAAAACTACCACGCAGTCGAATAAGTGCACTAAAATCCCGAGAAGTTTATAGACCTAATAAAAGCAAGAGAAAAGATTCAAATTGTCAGCCTTGCATATGAAGTTCACAGCAGGCGTACATCTGGAAGCAAAATACGCTCAAAACAACTTCTTTGATAATTCTAAAAATAATTATTTTTAAAGCTCCAGAAGGTCTTAGACTGCTTTAACAAAACAATTCTAAGAAAAGCATCTCTATTGTCTTGTAAAGTATTTGGCCTAAACTGTAAATGGAAATAAGTAGGCAGCCATTTCCGTCGGCGGTAAATATGTTGCACTTTGACATGTAGCACCAATAAGGAAAGTAAACTGTTGTCGAACACGTGCACTTAATAAGCAAAAAATATGCAAATAAACCATTCGCAGGAGAAAATACACATTCCAAAATTTAGCAATAACCCACGTCAACATTAAAATTAAAAATGGGCAGCAAATAGAATATGTACGTATATTAAAAATAAACTGATTAAATAATCTCAACCCAATTAAACAAATTAGGAGCGACTTTAACAAATTAGCTAATAAAAACAATTCAGCATCACCTTGCAATTAAATGTACTTTCACCGGTTGTCAACATCAAACAGGGGGTAATTTTAAAAATAAAATATGTATTCACAGAGATTTTTTCAAAGTTTTGTATCGTAGTTACAATTAGGACGCAAAAATTATACCGCAATTTCAAAATGGTTTGTAGGACTAATATTTTATTTTGCTTGTACTTTTAGATTGTTGAGCAAGTCATGCAACATCTGGACAAGAAGGATTTACTAATATTCAGTTTTGTGAACAAGACTTGGAAGAAGACAGCAAGAGTTTGTTTGAATAAGCATCACAAATGTCAAATAATATTAGGGCAAGAACCATGCAAAGCTTTGTTAGCGCTTAATGCGTCACTTGCAGGACAAAAGACAAGTTTCTACAATGGAATCAAGCATTATTATGGAGGGAAAAGCCCAGACAAATTTGTCGAAAAATATAAGGAAAAGTTAGATGATAATTGTCTATCCCAGGAAAATGGAATATTTGACAGGGACAATACATGCCGACTGTACTCCAACATTTTAAAATGCATCCGTTTAGAGTACATTAAAATTGATGGTGACAGTTGGAACGTAGCTTGCCCATTTACGCTACTCATTCAGATCATCCTGAAAGAAAAAGGTTACTTCGTAAAGGAATTTCGACTTAACAGTTTTTATTTCAATACAACCATTTGGCGTCCGATTTTGGAGCAACGTATTTATCCAAATTTACACACTATAGAGTTTTTACAACTTGGCGACACCATAGCGGACAACTCGCTACCAAATGTGCGAAAAATTATTAATGATATAAACTCCTCAGGCTTGTACAGCGGATCAAAGTCCCACTTATTTACACGAACTGAGATACGGGACCACCGCCATCCATTGTTTTATATGACCGTGCGGCCAATATGGAAACTTCTACAAGTTAATCCACAAGTGGCTTCAGTTGATAATTTCTACGAAAGATTTCTGTGGGCAAGTAACAGAATTTGTTACACCTTAAAGGAATTCCAATGCTGTTTAACCCTCCTGTCAGATTTGGCAAACTTTTCAGGTATGCCGCAATTCTGGGCCCTCAAAACAATAGTTTCTGGAGTGTTTCCACCATGTGATAGCAATGATTGGTCGTCACTTATTAAAACTATTAATTGGGATACTTTTGCACCAAATCTTTATTCCGTAAATTTTCAAAGCGAATATTGTGGAACGCCTCAAAAACGAATGTTCCAGCAACCAACTGAAGTTCGTGATCAATCATTTCAAAGTTCATCAACGAGGAAATTGACAGCTTGGCGTGAAGCTACTCCTGGCATAATTGCTTCAACGTTTCCCAAAATTGTTGAGCTTGGAATCGAGAGATCTAAGATTTTTGAAGTTTTTGAGCGAACAACAATATTTCCAGATTTGAAAGAATTATTTTTTAGACTTGACACGGAACACAGCAACTTGGACTTTCTTCTGGATATGCATGGGAATGAAATCGACGAAATTAGAAAACTATCTTCCAAAGAAATCCAACATCTTTGTATAATTCCTAATAAACACTCGCTCCTTAATCGTACAGGTAAAATAAAAAATAAATGTGGTAATTACCTTTGCGTGAAGAATTAAAAACACAATATGGAAATTTGTGATTTTAAAGTTTTTATAAGCTAAACCTCAATGTAAAATGTCCCTTTTTTTGATTCGTTAGTAACAGGTTTGGAGCGAATAAAAATTGCCTGGTGTGTAGAAAACAGACAATTGCGGGAAAATATTATGTCAGCTGGAGCGGCTGCCTTGATCAGCGCTAAATTGCCTGGATTTTGCTTGGATTTATTATTTTACAGACGTTTTAAAGATGTTCATCTTCCGTGGAATCACGGTAAAGGATCAGTTGATTGGATTCATATTTTGAATTAGTGCAATAACTCATATTGTGAAAATACGATAAACAAATCTCTGCTAGTAATTATTTTATTTAGGTACAAATAATATAAAGCTCGACTGTGAGAATATGAATTAAAAATATATTTCTATATTTTCAGGAATTGATATTGATCACCTGAGACGCTACGCTTGCGTCCAAGAGATACCAAACGAAGAAGTAAAAAATCATTGTGTTGCATACCAAATTGTATTCTACCAGCAGCATGAAATCCAACGGAAATATTCTCACTGAGTCTTACGTTAGTACACTCAACTCAACTCTCGCTATAAAGCAACGCTATAAATCACAAAAATACGTCTCTTATATAGGAATTCTCTTATAGAAAGAGCTGGTATGCATATAATTAAGTATGATATTTGGGCCTAAAGGATCTCTAATGGAGGGAGTTGGAGTTGTCTTAAATGGAGATTTCTTATAGCGAGAGTCTAGTGGAAATACACTGACCGCCACCTGCACTTTAAATAATCTGTACTGTAAAACCAAGTATTAACAGATCAAGATTGTGAACTTTAGGTTAGGAGATCTGCCGATGCTTTAGCACAGGCTTCCCCACTTGTTTTAATGTCAAGGGCTACTTTTAGAATAAAAATTCGGCCGCGGGCCACCAAAAATTAATTATTACGAATATACATTTTGGACATCATTAAAGGCTGTTTAGTATCTCCAGCATTATATAAATACAAGCATGTGTCAGCGCGCTTCGCGCTTGGCTTCGCAGCCTTCGTGGGTATGTTTTGCCGCCTGGTCGCCCATACCGCCTGGTTGCCCATACAGCCTGGGTTATTAAATTAAATTATTTAAGGTGGCGATAGAACAAAATTATCTAGGGTAGCTAAAGGGCAAATTATTTAGGGTGGCGATAGAACAAAATTATTCAGGATGGCGATAGGGCAAATTATTTAGGGTGGCGATAGGGCAAATTATTTAGGGTGGCGATAGGGCAAATTATTTGGGGTGGCTATAGGGCAAATTATTTAGGGCGGCGATAGGGCAAATTATTTAGGGTGGCGATATAGGGCAAAGTTATCTGACCAAGTAACACCGTAAAGCGTGACGGACGGACGTTACACCGGTTTTATAATAGAGGAGAGAATTTATTGACCAAATTTGAAGGTTTAAAAGTGAAACTTTTAATTGTTCGTTCATAGTTTGCATCAAAACTTGTAACAGCTAACTAAAGTTGGGATATTTTTTTCAGCCAAATATAGTACATTTTTTCAAAATCAGCCCAATTTACGTAAAACGAAATATG
>JAQGAK010003609.1:0-14567 GCA_034696945.1 Lipothrix lubbocki
TAAGAAAATAAATAAGAAAATAAATAAGAAAATAAATAAGAAAATAAATAAGAAAATAAATAAGAAAATAAATAAAACTTTTTGAATCATACAATTTTACCTGGTAAATAAATGCAGCCAGTAGGAAATACAGAAAGGATAAATCATAATAAAATACCAATAACTAATGATGGTAACCCCACAAACCAAAAATTGGTGCCCATCCCAAAACACGAACAAAACCAAAGTCCACAGCTCATCAGGCAAGAAATAATACAAATACCGATGATCCAGCGGATCCACCAGAAACATGCATAAAAGTACTACCGGCACAAATAAAACCGCCGGATTCATGAGCCAAATCACATAACCACAAATGTCCCAGCATAATTTTGCTGGCCCAAACCTCTTCTGACAATTCGCGTCAAATCGGAGTAAATCCGTATATAATTTTGGGATCTCCCGTCCATAATGCATTGCATGGCAATGCAATGTAGTCATAGTCACATAGCCTGTTACGTAAAACACATCCAGTGCTAAAGACGCGACTGGCCGAGTTTGAGTGGCCAAACCATGGAAAAAACAGATGGTAGCGTAGAAGGTGTAGAAAATCAGGCGGACATTTATTGCAAACAGGCAGCACAATATGAATTTATTCTTTACGTACGTAAACTTTGCACTCTTGTTGGTGATAGTAAGGCGATATGGTAAGCCGAGGATATACTTTGATAATTTAAATAAAACATTTATCCCTAGAATCGTCCGGTTTGTTATCATGGTTAAGATTCAATTTATGATTTGGGACTTCCAAGTTTTTTCTATGCGACTGTGTTTGTTGGATTATTATAGAGTCAGAAGGATATAAAAATGATAATGACATTCACAGCAGCAATACGATTTGCAATGCCAACGAGAATTAATCATGTCGCAATAAGGTGCATTTCCAAACCTGTGGGGTTAATTATTGATAAATATGTCTTGAATAAGATTTAATTAAATAATTGGTAGTGTTTTACCAAATTAATGCAATGAATGAATAAATTATTATTTAATATGGATAAATGGTAATGCTCCGTACAGAATTTTGGGTTTATTCACTATAAATAAAGCTACCAATACCAATAAACCAGTAAATACCTGCGCAAGGTCTAAATTTGTATTTTTTTATTCCTTCCGTCTATCTTTATGCTAATTTCTTGTGGCCCTTATTTCCCTTAGAATTTATTTTCCTGCGTTCTTAATTCAGTTGCTGACTTACGATGATGCCGTAAGTAACAATCAAACCGCATATCTGTAATGAATTTTAAAAAAAAACAGCCAAAATTGATTATAAATTCATAATTTAAAAATTGCAATTTAAATGGTAAATCTACATTTGTGTAATTTCATACACAAATCAATTACTTATGTGAGACTTACATTCCCAATAAATCCATACGTAATGGTGAAGCACGTTCCTCTGACCCCTGCAAAATCCCCGCTAATCTGGTACATCAACCCGTTCATGCGGCAATGTGTACATTCCTGTGTTTGGGCCGAAGTTAAGAAATCCCCGGGTTGTTTGTGATTATTCGTCATGCATCGCTGGATCCATGGTAAAGTGGATTTCATCATGGCGTTAGAGCTCGCGGCGATGAAGAGAGCATAAGGAAGGAATAGCATATTAAATATCATAAGTGCTTTTGCGTTGGAGTCGCTGCTGAACAAATACTGAAAATTGAAGGCGTACATTGGAATCAGAGCAAGGCACACCACAGACGTCAACGCTCCCATGGCCTCTGCCAAAGTGTCGAAACCCAGGACTAGTTCGTCCATTGTGCGTATAAACTGTTGTGAAACATCAACAAAATTCAAAAGATTATTCTTATTCTGTAATAATTTATCCTAATACTAAATAAAAAGAAGGTAGAAATTAATTACTTGAATATTGAATACTATGGTGTTTTTGAATTTATTTTGTAAATTTTTAATGGTATATAAAAATTATATAACTTGTAACAAATAGACAAAAACAGTAATAAAATAACGTAAAAAAACCAACACCATCAAGCGTTTTGACATGCAGATCCTTTGCGTGTGGAACAACACGACGAACCACCATCCATGTTGCAATGGATGTAATGAAGCAGATGAAGCATGCAAACGTGGTCATAAACGTTCCAAGGTAAGCGGCAGGCAGAGTGACATACTGCATAAATGGCCAAGGAGCAATTATCACACTGTAAAAGCTGCTATCGTTCTTGTTGGTAACATTCAAATTTAGCCAGAAATCCGTTCGCAAGTGCACCTGCTGTAATTTAACGTAGAGTAGATTTGCAACCAGGTTGTACAGCAGTACCGCAATCGGTAAAATGCGGGTGACTGAGCACTTCTGCAGAGTTAAGAATTTACGCGGAAATTAAACATACCAATTTTTAAAACATAATAATATAGAGTTAATTCCAAATAATTGACAATTACGTAATTAGTAATGTTGTATTGATCATCGCAGTAAATTTTATGAAACTGATTCATAAACGCTGGTACGTAATGGAACTTTGTCCAGAGTACGTAAATCAAGGTAATATTAAAGCACAAGCGCATGCTCAGAACAACGTATCTATTCCAGAGTTTGAATTGCGACGGTGCAATGTACGCCCAGAGTAAAATGTCTCGAAGGATAAAGATGATGACAATTACATGGATGACGGCAGTTAAAACCTAAAATTGAAGCAAATTAGATTAATCTTTAATCAATATTGGTAATGTAAAAATGAAGTCAAAACATGGTCAAAACGATCAACCTTACATATCTAAATTTATTGGAAACGGCTTCAAAAGGCTGCAAGAGCTTTGGATTAAATCGTATTCGGTACGGATTAAGAAATATGAAGTAGGAAAAGTTCATATATATTTGAACCATTTTCATAGGGCTCCCTGAGTTGGAATACATTTTGATCGTAGAATTTTGTAGCTTTCTCAGTTATTTTGGTGAAATTAATATTCAAATTTCAAACAGATTAAACGTATTGCTACTTGCAAACCTAATTTTAATTTACTTTGTGTATAATAAAAAATTAATACTTATCTCAAATACTGCAGTCGTGATTGTGCGATTGAAATTAGATTTTTCTTTGGAAATTGAGAACGGAAAAAATTCTAACATAATAATATTACAAAAACGTGCCTTTTGAATAAAAGCATTCAATAGAATTTATTATTATTTAACATTAATTTACACAGACGCATACCCTCTTCGTCAATATTTGCATGCAGGTAATATTTGCTAGTTCCAGTAAAATGAATTCTGTTACAGGAGCGGCGTTTCCAACCAGCAAAGTTGTATTTGCTGTAGAATATTATAGAATTTGCATATTACGCCCTGCATTATGATTCCATTATGATTATGACCAGACAGGCTAACTTGTACAAATTATAGAGGTGTTCAATTAGACTAATCATAGTATGTAATTGCATGTAATGTAACACCCCCCGTTAAAGTCAAGGCCGAATTCTGACACATGAGCAAGAATAGGCAGTAATCAAATTATTATTTGATGAAAATCGTACAAATTTAAGATTACATAGGTACAACTAATTGCGCTGCAAGTTAATAATAATAAGTTTTATTCAAGTTTGGCGCTGCAAGATGGATTCGTACATCGTGAAAATTCCTGCATATTCTTACTGCAACAAAGGATAATCGAAAACATGCCATCAGCGAAAGATCACTACACACTAAAATGAAAATCACTAGTTCCAAATTGTATTAGATGGCTGTTGTGCGCAACCAGAAAAGCTATGTATAATAACGGGATTTTAGTACGTTTAGGAATAACGTTTTTTCATTTTAGTACATCTTTAAATTAGTGATTTTTAATTTTGGTACGTTCTGAACTTTCGCTGACGATGTGTTTAATTTACCTTTTTTCATATTTAAAACGTTATTTATTTTCAAATATCATTACAAAAGTACATGATTTGTCTATCAGTACATAGAATCATCAATTAGTTTTCATTATATGGTTTCATATAATTTATGATTTCGAATTTCGACAGTTTTCAGGTAATTAAATCGTTTAATTAAAAAGTACATCATATATACCTAGCACTTGTAGATTGATAGTTGGCGTTTATGTGCAGTATTTTCAAAGGTTTGCCTTTGACTTGTAATAATTTCAGATTTTGTCAGGGCTTCTTTAGGTTTATATGTATTAATATATTTCATATATTGAACTATTCCTAAATAAGTTTTCACATATGTGTTTAAACCATTCTATATATCGTCGATGAGTATCTGAAAGTACCAACTGCACACGTGGCATTAATAATTGACTTAAATAGTAGCTCTAGAGTACAGTATACGTTTCATGTTGATGTAAAATGGGCATAATGAGCACAATTTTCTGATATTCATTCCTAAACAGATCGATTAAAATAATTATTGTAGTTTTGACTAAAGTATGTAACTGCTGGACGTATTCGAAACGTATTAAGTGTAATTATAACAATAAATTGGGGTTCATACTCCGATTTACCCGATTACAGAGTCGTAAACATCTTAGCATTTTATTATAATTTCTCTTTTTACAATTGTATTATTATAACTATTCCTTTTCCCCGTACTGTTAGTACACACAACAATTTGTTTATTTATTGACTAATAACCGATGCAGAGGGAGACCCAACCAGTATGTATACCGTCCACCGTATGGAGACCACACAGTTATAAGGCATATGCACGGTATGCTGCACAATCCAAATAATTATTTTCTATCCAATTTACAAGTTTTATCAAATTCTTACTCATTTTATCAAAAGCATTGACATGTTTTAACACCATTCCCAACAAGTTTTCATACTATACGGGAATTTAGATATTGGTTTGGTAGATTGTCATAGGGGAAACTTAAAAAATACCAAATCACAGCCATTTTGTTTAACAAGTTTCTGTGCTTGAGAAATTACAATGGGATTGGGTCTTGGCCCTTTGTCGGCAAAATTCTTTTACGCCGGAATATGGCTCAACCCAGTGCTCAAGTTCTTACCATATAGCTGGGATCCCATAAATTTCAAACTGACCAGCAAGGTGGGAACTAAATACGTTGTTGGCTGGTATTTCAATTTGCTAAGCATTGTTTCTTACTTATTGTGGGCAATTGTTAGAACAATTCAAGCGTGGAAGTATTGCAAAGTGACCGCAGAGTATCTACATGATCTGGTAATTTGTGCAGTGATAGGAATATTACTGCTGATTGGCGTCGTTCTGGTTCTCGACGAAATTCGTGTACGACACGAAATGCCGGGAATATACAAACAATATTTTCAATTATTTCTGGTGGATTTAGGTAAATTTTGAACGATATTGTACCTGTTTACTGTTTGTTACTGTTCGTTTTACTTTCACGATAATATTTTCGAATTTAATTTTTAGATTCATTTAAACTCGTGAAGAAGAGTGGGTCAGCATCCTTATTGGACGACAGTGCTGGAGTACTAATGGTAATGTTTTGGACATTGGCGTCTTCACTTCTTTTGTTGATTATCATTGCGACTCTAATATATCCGGATTATATGATATTACTTACATCAGTCATGAATGCGTCGTCCCCGCTGGCAACAATTGCACTCCGAGCTGGAATAACTTCATTTTATTCCTACTTATTTATAACCGGCGCGTCACATGTATTTCTGTATGCCCTGCCAGTACTCGAATTTGTGTTCACCGTGCGAAACTGGATTAACGAACTAAAGTAAATGCAAACATTTTGAGTTCTTCTAACTAACAGCATGTAGTATAATAATAATTAATTTGTTTTTTTAGTCTACACAATAAAAATTACGAGACGAAGAAAAAGTTGAGGACTTGCAAGGAATTTAAAAAAGTATACATTTGGATACGGCTGATGTTCAACATGAGTATGCATCTGTTCGCATACAACGCGTTTCCTCTGGCAGAATGGATGGGCTCAAGTTTATTATGTGCCTTCATTTATATTTTAATCAAGATGGACGGCTTTTTGAAGATAGTTGCTCTCATTGGTTGTGTTTTAACAAGTAGTTTCCTGGGGTTATTGTTCCGTTGCTTGGCAAGATTGCATGAGGATGCTGAGAAGATGTTATATAGTTGGAAAACAAGAGGGAATGGGCTGGAATTTACAAAATTTCTACGTAGTCAAAGATCAATTCGTTGCAACATTGGCTCAATGTATTTTGTTGACAAAGGAATGGTGCTTACAATGGTTGACAGCATTTTGAACACCACCATTAGTTTGTTGGTGATGAAGTGATTACATGTTAATACTCACGTGTATTATTCCTTTTTTATAATACTTATTTTAATCTTTCAAAGCAATTGGAATCAGGTACGTCCAACTTGTATTGGAATAATCTAGCCCAATAAAGTTTTGAACCTTAATATTACTTTTTACATGACCAAAGTTTAAATTTGCCAAATGTAATATTACAAATAAAAAACACCACATGTAACTCAGAAAAACATTATTGACGGAATTATTATTCACATTAATATTACGTTATTTACATTTTACATTATGTTAACATTAATTATTTACATTTATTTTCGAATTAAACTATATATTAAAAATAAACAATTCAAACCATGGTGATTGCTTTAGTAGTTTAATGATATTACCAAAGCAAACCAATGGCAAAATGGAGCAATACTGCTGCAAAGCCATCAGAACATTAATACAGCGTTAATAGTCAAATTAGAAACGATGGCCACAATATTTAACACCGTAGTTTTTTTGATGGTGTAAAAAATCCCGGTACTAATGCCTATGGGTTGCATGGCCAATAAATGGCGCTTGCATTCTTGTAGAGTTTTTGCAGTAGTAGTCGGTGTATTGGCAGCGAACAATTTGTCTTCCAAAGCTTTGACTAGTTTACTCGAGGCATCTAAGACCTTCCCTGAAATCGGGTACGTCGCAAATTCCATGATTCCCCATGTCAATGCTAATGTTGGGAATGCCAGAAAAGCTGGTTGGGGAATGGAAGAATGGAGCTTGACGACGCAGTAACAGGAGTGCACTTGGATGAGAATGTTGAAAAGCTGGAATCCAAAAGCAACGTTTGAAAAGCTTTGGTTAAAATTTATGTTAAGTAGGCGGAGTTGTTTGTATACTCTTTGGACTTCCGGAAGGCTCATTTTCAAGGTGGAAAACTCCCTGGAATTAATTTAAAAGAATATTCAATTTTAACAAAATTTATTGGAAGTAGATGAAAAATAGTGACAAATGTTAAAAAACATGAATGTTTAAAACCTTAACGCATTACAAATACGAAGTTTCCAAATAAATGCATAAAATATACACAACACACAGAAAATGAAAAAGACAGAGTAACCACACATAGTATCTATACAAAGTATTGTCAATAATTAAATTATAATCCTTTTTCATTTGAATTCCAAACTGAAGTATAAATGTTTTAAAAGTTCAATAATACCTTTTAAAGGCCTTTAACCAAAAAGTCACAACGAAGGGATACACCATAATTAAATACCAACTGATCATAATTGCACTACCACAGATGCACATATTGTAAAATTCGTATAGTGCAAACACTGGGATTAACCATGAACGTGGAGAGACGAAATGGTATAAATACCGCTCATTAGAAGAGTCGACTAAAAACAAGCACGTAATCACAAATGGAATACCAATCAGAGTTGGATTCATTGACCAAATCATGTAACCACAAAAATCAAAATGTTTTGCAGTAGAAGCCCCAAAAGTTTTAATGCACTGAAGATCAAATGTTACCAAGTCATTCAATAGTTTCCCAATATTCGATCTGTGGAAGACCAAACTACATTGAAGGAGTGCCACGGAGAAATATACGACTATATAAAAGAAGTCCAGCACTAGGTTTGGAACGGAACGATTATGATTGAATAAACCGGAAAAGAAATGGTGACTGGCTGTTATACCATACAATAATAGACGAATTTGAGCAAAGTACAGTAAAATCACTCTCCATGTTGACGACGTGGATTGAAATGGCGCTTTTGATATTTTTAAATCCATGTCAAGCGGCAATGACACTATTGCTTTTGAAAATTTTATTGCGGCGTACAACCCTGAGGTGGTCCGTTTAGTCAGCATTTTCCTTGTGTTTTAGCGGGCTAATTTTATATATGTATATATATCTATTTATATTAATACTTCGTTTTCATCTCAAATTCTAAAAGTGTGGGTGTCGTGTCGTAAATATATTGTTCGTGCTCGATGACACAGACGAATCGTATGTGTATGGTTGACAGTAAACGAATGAATTTCAATGTAACTGACAAATGAAAACTGTTGCCTGATATGTTCAATGATACTACGGACAACCTACACATAAACGATTTAGGTAAAATAGTTGTTTGTTACGGTTATGTGAGCATTATATCAGTCAAAGTCGTGGCAGTAATTATATAAGATTTAGAAAATTTTGATTATTAAATGATTATTAAATTGACATTGCTTATAAATGGTTTGCCCAATAACAAGCAGCGTGCTGAACACTTGTACTGTTATGTAAAGGAAGTAAATATTTACTCAAATAATTAAAAGCACAATTTTCTTCTAGTACGTAACAAATTTAACGTATGCACACATTACGAAAGGTTCGCGGGATTTATTTGGCTTTATGTAGTACACCAGTACACGAAATTATGAATTTTTATTTTTTTATTTGGTTATTGCTTAAAATTTTTTTTTTGAATTGTTAGTTTTATATATCTTTTCTTTCATTTTTCTTTATTTCATTTATAATTTGAAGAATATTAGAAGATAATCGACAATTCCATACAAACTCCATTGGTTATAGCAGCTAACTAAGGATGATTTACTAAACCACCGAATATAACCTGTGGGTATGATAACATCGGAATTGTCACCAATTGTGCGATAAAGTATTTATTTGTACACTGATACACACTACAGTTGAATATTTACTATGCAAATAGTACGGGCACGTGGTAAGCACAAGGCAATTTAATTATTCTCATTACTTAACAACTATGCTAAACAACCACTTTATTGCCGTTAATAAACAGTTATCAGTTACACTAGTAATTAGGATAATCTTGTATTTCTACCAACGAAGAATTGCGTTACGGTCTGAATAGAATCCAATAATGCACCAGATTGACAAAGATGTAAATTTATGAATGATGTTTATTTAGCCCTAATAAACTCCAATTGACCAACGTGCAAGCGATACTAACGTTATTTAAGGAAATTGGGTGAAGTGTAGCAGTATCTTGTATGTTTTTGAAAATCTTTCTGTGTTATAAATATCAGACATCCCGGAATTACATACTTACCTAATAGGTTTTTAAAGATACCGCACACATTA
This sequence comes from Lipothrix lubbocki, assembly GCA_034696945.1. NCBI lineage: Eukaryota > Metazoa > Arthropoda > Collembola > Symphypleona > Sminthuridae > Lipothrix > Lipothrix lubbocki. Next base: position 9,328 of record JAQGAK010003609.1, read on the forward strand.
ATAGGTTAATAGAGGAAGCTTTGATTTTAAATCATAAACACGTGTCAATTACAACACATGTCAATACAGAATGAAAGCGCAGCTGTGACAAGTCTAACCGACTTTAAGCTTTCTGTTTCCTGGTATAAATAATTTCATGCACTTCATTCAGCTTACTGGTGTTGAATTCCGGTTGTGGCAAAAGTTTCGAATTCGAACGGGTTCAACCCAATTATTTCTTCCCCTCCCCCACCCAGATACGAAGCTTTGAATGCTAATGCTAGGCATGAGTCGTTACACGCTGGCGCCACCCCTGCACCAAAACTAATAAGTTTGAATTTTCCTGTAATATTTAGCACTGAAAATTTCTTATGCAATGTTGTTTTGGTATGCGAAAAGCTCTGTGGAAAGAAATACAGGTGGAAAATATAAAGTAATTAAAGAACCCGACAAGGGAGTTAATACATATTATGTTATTACATCACTTTTGCAGTTATAAGCAATTATATATAAAGTCAACAACTTTAAATTCTACTTTCAAAACATACCACTTCCCGTGTAATTTGATTTAATCCTAAAAATTCTAGGCTAATTTTCAAAACTAGTACACGGATTTATTTTAAACGCTTATCAACAATCCTGTTTGTTTCTTGTTTTTGAATGTCATTCATTAATTTCATTACGTCAGCAAAAATACTGCGTGCACAAATGACAATATTTCCACAAGATGATAAGATTTTATGGTTGTACATACATATAGTTACTTCAAATACGGGTAAATTCCAATTGCACAACCTACACACGAGAGTAACATTATTTAAGTAAATTATGTCGTAGCTTCCTGTATAACTCTAAATCTTAATCCTTCTGTGTTATAAATAAATTAAATAATATACCAGAAATCCAGGAATTTATTATTACTTAGGTGGAGCAAATTTTAGGTAACTTTTAATGATAATAACTTTACAGAAATTGTTTACTATAGGATTCCTAGATTTGGACGATCAACACGTGTCACTTACAATTTATTACAACAACACATTTCAAGTACTGGAATAAAGTTTTAATTGCCACGAGTCAAGCTGAATCATGCTAGCATGCTATTTCCTTGAGGGATTATTTTATTTTACTAGACTTCCTGATTTAAAATAATCGGCAGTAACAAATTGACAAATGGGTTTAACCCAAGAGTATAATTTGTTAGAAATACAGAATACACATATGTATATAATGAAATTTGGCTCATTTTTACAATTCCCGCTAATTGTAAGCCTAAGTACACACTGGCCTCACTCACGCGCCTTAAATTAAATTCTAAATAATTTAAGCTTTGGTGTCTTGTCTTAACTATATTTATTTTTTGTAAATTAAATTATTCGGAATATTATCGCAGTATTTTATAATTTAACCTTTGGGCATGCTTTAGTTAGTAATAAATAATCGTATAATATACGTAATCCGTAAATAACTTTATGGTATTAATGATGATACATACATATAATGACTAATAATATAATTATATTAAATCAAAATGGCATTGATGGTTAAGTTCAACACAATGGCTACAATATTCAGAATTGTGGTTTTCTTAATGATGTAGAACATTCCTGTATGAATCCCTATCGGTCGCATGGTCAATAAATAGCGTCGAAAGATGTAACGTGTTTTGACGGCGATGTTACTGTCAGTAAAAACTATTGTGACCTCCAGTGATTTCACCAATTTCTCGGATGAATCCAAGACTTTCCCAGAGATTAGATAAGTGGCGACGTCGGAAAGACCAAGAATGCTGGCAGGGGAATTATATCGTGGAGTTTGATTACGCAGTAACTACCAAAAAATTGGTTTAATATATTGAAAATTTGGAATGCAATGATAATCGTTGAGAAGCCTTGGTTAAAGTGATGGTTTAGAAGTCGAAATTGCAGATATTTCTTTTGGACTTGGAGAAAGCTGATTTTCAATAATGATGATTCTCTGACAAACAAGATTCTCCGACAGGACCACTCATATAATAACTAAGCGATCTATCAGTTCTCATGACAACTGCATTCATTATATTCGTGGTCCTTAGGAGAATTACAACTTAACTTCAGGCTCTACGAGCCATTGTCAAATTGTTAATTTTTTTGAATGATCCGTTATTTCGTTTTACGTGTTTTATAAATTCAATATAACGTCAAAAATAAATGCAGATAATTATTGATAGATAAATAAAAAATAAATACAAATAAATGAATAATAAATACAAATAAATAAATAATAAATACAAATAAATAAATAATATATACAAATAAATAAATAATAAATACAAATAAATAAATAATAAATACAAATCAAAAATGAAAACTACCTCTTGACAACTCTCATCCAACCGGTAATAACCGAGAGATACACCATGAAGAAGAACCAACTGAGCATAATGAGCGTACCGCAAATGCAAATTCTGTAGAACTCGCTTAAAGCAAATACAGCTGTCAACCACGGTCGTTTTGGAAAGAAACTGTAAAGATAACGTTGATTAAACGGATCGACTGCAAACAAGCACGCGGCAACAAATGGAATTCCGATTAGAGAAGGATTCATCGACCATATCAGATATCCACAAAAATCAAAGTTCTTTTCAGGAGGAAGACCAAATTGCTTGACGCAGTTCGCGTCAAATTGAACCAAATCATTTAGAATGTTCACAATTGTATCCCTCCGCAGCAAGAGACTGTTATGGAGCATTACCGCGATGGGATACCCACTGGAATAAAAGAAATCTATACGGCTAGCGCTGGAATGGAGCGGTCGCGGCGGATCAGCCCTAACAAGAAACATTGATTGGAATGGATGGCGTACATTATTAAGCGCAGATGCGTAAAGCGCAACAAGGTAAATTTGAAGTTGGATTTTGAACAGTAAAATGGTGATGTTGGATTTTGTAAATTCATGTCAAAGGGAAGGGATAAGATTCCCTTTGCAAATTTTATAGCGACGCGTAAACCTGTCAGCGTCCTTTTTGTTAACATTTTCCGGTTGTGCAGACCAAAACCCGTCGACTGTTTTTGTCTGTTGTCTTTTATTTGTGGAATAGGCTTTTTAACATTTTGTATTTATATAAATAGAAGGTGTACGTTCAGCAATAAAACCATATGACGCAGAAAGGCATCTCCTATAAATAGCAACGTGTTTTGATTGATAAGCTGCTTTATCTCACACCAGCTATTAAAATTAAACACTTAATTGGCGGTGTTATTTGAGCGTAACACCAGCAAGGACACGTGGCTGTAATTTACAGTATAGATATACATATATCTATGGAATATCAGTGCAAATACGATTTGTGTGATTCCGATCAGCGTGCTAAATATTTTTAAATGCCTCTTGGAGGAAATAATAAAATTATCGTATATTTATAGACCCATTTATTTGCAGTAATCAATAATCAACCATATCACGACCACAAATGACTTAAATGATTTGCACTAAAAGTAATAAACACGGAATCACCTGGTATAGTCGTATAGTTAAGCTTTATTATATGTATTTGTACATATACATTATATTGATTAAACGTCAACGACGTTCAAAACAAATTAAGTTGGATTAATCTAAGTCAATATGTTGTTTAAAATGGAAGGCGTTGAGTATCTCTACACCTTGATGTCGCTCTAAAAATCAAATGAAATAAAAGATGACCGACAACGACTATTAACTGTACATACAATAATTTAAAAATTAATTTAAAAAGTTTGTACTTTTAGTGCATTGTGTTGTTGCCAATTTTAAATGAAAACTATTTAAAAAAAATATGGATCTGTACATCACGGAATAGGTTACACAATGCAAAATTTTATTCGAATTCGAATGGTTCAGAAACACATTTGTGTTATAGAAACAATATATTGTTAATGGCTAAATCTACAATACATTGTAGGTGTAGAAACGAGGGTTCGAACTCACGACTGTTACACCGCGTGCTCGATTTATATGACGACGCCACTACTGCGCCGACATGGAAGGGTGAATTTGATTTAAATATATAGCGATTAATAGAGTTGAGTTACGTCCGCAGTAATACGTAGGACGTTCATTTTGCACCAAAATGGTTATTAATACATAAATAATCCGTTTAATAACTACTTATATATATATTAACTAATTAATAAACGTATAAACAATAAGTAAATAAATACACTAAAAATAATAAATAAATACCTGAATAATTATTAAAAATATCAGTTGTCAAAAATTCAAAATCAAGTAATTATATTTTCAATAAATACAATAAAATATTAACGTTCCAATAGTTTTTAATTTCACATTTTTGAAGATATACGAATCCCTACCTGCATAGGAAGTTAGTAATAATATTTTAATGAATTCCTTAATAAAATGTATCATCTTAACATAGGAGATTCTAATTGTTTATTGCTTATTATAGTCAAGAGGTTAATACAAACAATTACAGGAACTGTTGACAAAGTGTGAAGCAAACTTAATTAAACTGTTTCATAAACAGAAAACAATTTATAAAGAGACTGCGTGCTGCAACGTAATTCCTATGCAGTATAATTATTGGCAAACGTGCAAAGCGTTAAAACATTATTTATTATTTTTAAAATTTATTACTATGTCTCCAATAAAATACAAATGGATTTTTGTCTGTATAATTTATTTTGCTAATTATTCATGTAGTCTTAAATATCTAAATTCAAATTTGAACGCGGGGAGACCGCGCTTAGTGCTCTTTCAGGGGAAAACCCGACATGAAGTGATTGGCAGGTCTTGCCCAGTCGGTGTTGCTTTTAAAAAACCCGAATTATTTTCCTGTGCTTGTGTTACGGGAGTGTGCGTAAAATGGATTTGACATTTCATGGATTCCTCAAATGGAATACCTCTTAAAGTTTTTAATTGTTTATTTTAAATTGGATTGTATTCATTTTAAATTCATAATTATTTTAAATCATCCCTTTAAAAACAATTATTTGGCGTTTTACAGATGGGCCTTTTACGACATCATGTGCGCTGCTCCAATGCAAATTGTCGGTGGAGTGAATCACTGTTTTAAATTACCCTTGGATGTTTATGTAAGCATTTTTTAAATATTTTTTTAATAATTGCAAATATTAAATTAATTTAAAATGTGGTAGTAGTTTTGTATTGGATTTTTATTGAATACATACATGTCATTCCTACTTATTTATTATATTATTTATTATATTATTTATTATATTATTTATTATATTATTTATTATATTATTTATTATATTATT
>JAQGAK010003610.1:0-14542 GCA_034696945.1 Lipothrix lubbocki
AACATAAATTTCCGATAGTTTCGGAACGGAACGAAATTGCCAACGGAACAAAAATTTTGACCACACTTCAAGCTCTAGTGGAGAAGCAAAGCATAGACTACCTCAATGGGATCCTAATTGCAAGATGAGATATCCACCCAATTCCGTGCAAGATGGGATAGCCCGTTTAAATTGTATTAGAAACTGAAAGCTTTTGTATCTAAAATTTTTGCTGCAAGGCAATTGTAAATTATAGTGGACAGAGCAATCTTGCATTTAAAATAATGGGGGATGTCCATCACTTTGTAGCGAGGGACGCACGTGGAGATAGTCCAGTTTTCCTCTCCATCGATATCTGGGATAGATACGCAATTACTCAATGCTTTAGATTGTTTACACTTCTCAGTTTCACTGACATCAGTCGAAGACAATTAAATCAGATTAAATATTGTCAATATTTATTAATTCAAATGACACGGCAAGATGGTACAATTATTATTCATAAATAACGATTACATTTTATAAATTGTGGAAATAATTTTAAGTTACTTAATATTATTACTATTTTCTTTCTTCAAGTTTTCTTGTCTCGTTAAGGTTTATTATTAGTCCCGGGACTGTATATAAATGCCCTAATCTGGAAAGATTTTAAAGTAGAACTTTTTGTTAAAACCGATATTGTAAAACGGACAAATCTGCTTCAATCCTCGTAGCTCTTCAGATTTTGTCGACTTGGATGCATATGATGCCATTAGTTTGGAAATCTAAAAAAATAGTTGTGCATTCATATTAAATTTTCCACCCGAAGGAAATTAATAACAAAAATAACGCTTGGGCTTACAACTTCCAGTAGAGTTTTCAAATCATAGTCCTTGGATGGTTTGAATTTATCAAGGTTATTCAGGACAGTACAAAATGTTTGGATAAACCAAGTTCCACCGACTTCATTCCGGTTAGATACATGTCCTGCTCATGTAATAATAAAAATAATGATTCTAAATGTTTTTTAAAACTTTGTAATACAAATTATCTTAATATTATTAATATAATACTATTCAGTTCAAATACGGTACAAAGGTTAAAATGTATATCAATTATTTATCTAATTATAATTTATTTCTTGAACTTCTTAAATCATCGCTTTTTTTAAATTTCCCCAGTCGTTACCTTGGAAGGTCGAGAAGCATACCATCATATCCGTCCAGGATGGAATCATCTCATTTTTGGAGAACTGGAAATTAGTGTTCAATATACATTTTTATTATACAAGTTTTTCTAAATTTAAAATAGTAATAGTTCTTAGTAATTAAGTAATTTGCATGGTATTCATTTATAGGAATAATATTAATTATTAATAATACATGTATCACGTCTTGTGCATCATCCCCTTTGGTGGTCCCCTTCGACATGTTCTTGCCCCTTGTAAAAAACATATTTTACTCCACGAGCACCAAAATATACAATTACATTGAGTATTTAGCATTTCGTCCTTGAAGATGCAACAATCAACAATCTTTCGTTAGCTAAAAAGCAAAACTGCATGTTACGAGCAGCGTTTTTCTGAAAGCGTCAGCTGTAAATTTGAACACGCCGTTTAAAATGTATGGAAAAAAATGTCAATATAAAGCATTACTGCTTGTATGTGTACTGTATGAAATTAAAATGAGATTTCCTATGACGCGACAGATTTTCCCATAACGGCAGAATTTTTCTTCAACCTTAATGCTTTACATATTATTGATAATATGTCTTGTATTTTATACGGCTCGTTCCTTTTTGCAGTTGACAATTTTAGAAAAGGCTGTGCGTAGCATTCAGGTAGTAGCTTGCAGGAGATTGTTCATATTTACCTCTTCAAAGACGATTTTAAATCATTAAACGAGTTAAGTATAAACTATTCGATAAGCATCTACAACTACTACTTATAGTACAACCTGCAAAAGTTAAGCAAAAATATCTTTGGTTTTCCCTTCAGTCCCTTGCAGTTCTCATTATTGAAGCGCTCAACAACGTCTTTCCAAATACATATGTCCTTGTGATCACTGGTTTTTATGACGTCATCATCCACGCCGTTGCCGTGACTCATAAGTGCGAGCAACAATGAATCCGCGTCATTGTAATCACATTGGCTCTCGTAAAAATCTATAAACTTTTTGAGTTCCTAAGGACCACCACAATAAATTATAACCCAAACGTTTTTAGAAAATATAATTATAATTAGGAATACGTAAGTGTGGCTTTTAGTGGTGACAATCTAAAATGAGGAAATTTTGTGGAGGACTTACAGTTGAAACAAATTTAAAGAACTTTCCCTAAACCCTTCAGAAATGTGATAAGGAAAGTTTCGATACATGCGTATGGGTCTATTTATAAATCAAACTGAAAATGTACAGCTAATTGGACAACAAGGTTAGGTACGAAACAAATTCACTCAAGGTGAATTGCATGCGGAGATTATTATTGCAATTTGCAATATTTTTCAAATTTTGGGTATTTTGTAGCACGTTTTTGAAGAAAAGTTCAAATTACTTTACTGGACAATTTCTATAAAATTTTCCCAGAAGAAAGATCATCTTCAGAATGTTTTTTGTAATTGAAAGGGAAATTTTCATTTTGCCACCACTATGCGTATATTATTACAGCCTGGGTCGGATCGTCGAGCTCTCGAACGTCGTACTTAAGCGTTGTAAGTGTTGATCTCAAAGCTACAGTGTCAGCGGGAGCACCAAGTCTTGTGCCATTGAATGTAACGTTGATTATCAGGGCAATACCTTTGTACGTTGCTCCGGATCGATACATCTGCAATAATCCATTTCACATTTTTAAATTTCAAGACAATTATCCTCAACTATATTCGCGAGAAATCTTTGTAAGATTTCAAATGCTCGCGCCATAGTACATAATACAACATTTAACGACCAATCAGTGTTTCGGGTTAGTTTCTATATAAGCTAGTTTCTATATAAGCTAGTTTCTATATAAGCTAGTTTCTATATAATTATTTTTAATACAGAATGGTAAGAAATTAATGGGAATAACATTAAAATTGACATGGAACTCCCGTTGAACAAAAAAATCAGACAGACCTTCAAGACACTCGCAGCCGCATCATCAACATCCTTCAATGTCACTGGTTTAAAATCGCCATCGCCATCAATCGTATCAAATGGCTCGCAGTTTGGATCAGAATCTTGATTGGGTGGAATTTTATCGCGTGTGTTCATCACCTCAGAGTCCGTAGTGCTGTGTTCTTCATTACACCACCGTGAGGTTTTGCTTGCTCCATGTATCCCGGCATTTTCAACTCGTCTTTTTACTCCTGCTTTATTTTTCTCGAGCTGAAAATCTTGTTTGAACCCCTTGAACATTTTAGCTACATTTTTCATCGACTCCATCTCAAATATTTTTATAATTTCCCCCAAATTTTCCTCAGTTGCATTTGAAGCAATGATGTCGTAAAGTTGATCCGCCTGGTCGTAACCGTTTAGCGGCGCCTATAGTCGCAAGGGATAAAATTTTATTAGTCGTTTTTACAACTGTCCTTTGAAATGATGGACAATGAAATTAAACATAAACTTACAATCGTCTTCTTCTGCGCGTCAGAAATTATTCCTAGGGCATAAAATCTTCCTAAGACACTAGAATTGATCAAACTTGAAGTTAGACCTAACAGTTCGCTTCTTTTATTTGTTAGAAATTGCTTCAATTTTGGAGTAAATCCCTCCATTTTCCAATGCAGTTGGAAATTTCTATCCGGAAAAGTTGGGCAAATGGTGGTCTTAAACGTAAATAATGATTGCAAATGAAATATCTGAACGGGTTTGAATTTCACAAGGCTAGAATTGTCGGTTGATGAAGAGCCGAAATGACGCTTGGCAAGGGTTTCGGACAAGTAAATGTTGACTCGGCTCCCTTGTTGGCTCACGAAAACTATGTAGATACATAAAAGTTGGCTTCATAACTAAATATGAAAATTAAACAACTGCTAATTATCTTATCTTCATTGGAGAGATTTATTCTGCGACTGTTAAATATAATTTAAATTTACATGCTACCATTTATAAATATCTATGCTCTGCATATTATTTGTAATTTGTATATGGATTGCTGAGGACAGATTCAAGATAAAATGGCATTTTCCAGGAATTAATCCGCAAGTTATAAAAATTTCAAACGTATCATTTTTAACGGTTTCATGTATATATCGTTTTCGTGTCCCGTTTATTTGCAATGATTATTGTAATGGTATTAATCAAAAATTGCGACATAAATAACACCAATATTTTGATTGCTCACAATGAAAATCCTATTTATTTTTTTCTGACAAATATTTCCCATCAAGAATATCAAGCTGGTAGCTTAAGTATACTTTTTACAGAGTGATATAGGATTCTCCGTTTGTTTGGAGTAGGAATTTGGGCATTATAGTTATATAATGTAATAATAATAAAATAATTCAAAAATTTATCCATTTCCCGAATGTTGTCAAAATTCTTTCAAAATAATGATTTTACCTAATGGCCGATACATATCCAATCAGGTAAATTCAAGGAAATCAAATTTTCTATAATTTGGCTTTCTACATAAAAGCATTTGTCGTCATTGTTTGTGAAACAATATTTCTTATCGTTAGTATCATTTTGTGTACCATTCTTCCTTTTATTCCCGTTGTTTTGTAGGCACTGTTTAATGTAAAATTGAGGCTAAATCTCAGTCGAGTGTAAGTTTTTACATTTTCGCGATTTCAAAGCAGCTTAGTCTCTTCAATTATCTTATCTTTCTTTTCTGTACAAATATTTCATGCAAAAGTTTCATGAAATTCACCGTTATTGTATTGAGCCACTATGGCTGATATTTTATATCAAACTGTCCGGGCTGTAGAGGAGATGAAATGCTGAAATGTTGATGAAAATCCCTTGTGTATCTTCAGCCAGCAGCTATATTGTACTGTATTAAGAAAATTATTATGCAATTTGTCCCGTATGGAAATAATTCACATGCTATTAACTTTGATTTCATATCATAATCATTCAATAGAATTATTATTTTCCCAATATTTTCGTTTTCAGTTGTAGTTTCCGTCCATACATAACCCATAATAAGTAATGTACACATATACTTGTTTGGTAATATAAAGTGTAAATAATTGATAAATAAGCATTTAATTTAGGACATTTAAGTAAAACTAATTTTATTATAGATACAAATTTTATTGAGGAAAAATTAGGAACAATATTTTAAAAAATCATTTGAAATTTTTTTTCTAAAATTGATACAAAATTTATTTGTAAAGGGAGTTTATTTTAAAAGGGAGTTTTTTGCAAAAAATAATAAATACTTTATTTGGGAAACCCATGTAAAAGTTAAGAAATTAATTTAGGAACATGAAAAACAAATGCAATTAAAAATTAAACTATAACAGCTATTATAATAAATCAGATTGTGACAGCTAAAGATTGCGTAACCCAATTATTATTACAGCTAAACATCACTCGGAATATCTTCCATTAGTGCCCATCTGGGTCAACGTTCGTTTAGCCTCACTGAGAATAGAATTCGGATCATTATTGTCCTTGCTCAGAGCGATTTTCTGAGCCCTATCCATTAATTTCCCTTTCGAGGATTTTAGCACAGCATGGTAATTCTTGTAGAGGGGTGGAAGCGACAGGGCGGAAGGAACTTCGAGGTGATGATCCATCATCCCCCCACCATTACTATTATTATGATGACTAATTTGTAGTCCTGGTTGATCGGAGCCTCCCCGACGATTATTGCTCGGCCGTCCGACACTCCGGTACTCAAAATTGGCATCATCATCCATCGTTGTCCAGTCTCCAAAATTATTCTTGATCCGGTGGTCCAATCTGTTGAGGACGGACTGTAAATTGTCCTCCCGACTATTATTACTCATTACTGGTTTATGATTATTGGAAATCACGACGTTGTCCGGCGAAGTTGATCTTCTCCTCCGATGCCGCTTGTGATTTCGTGTGTTAAAGACGTTGGGCTCCATGCGGGAATTCCTGGAAGGGGCGACGGTGATGGCGTTATTCGTTGACATCGACAGTAAGGACATGCTGGAATGAACATTTTGGTGAGGATTTGGATGCTGCTGATGATTATCACGTTGCTGCAAGTGTTTTTTATTTTGTTCCACTACTGTGCTTCCTTTATTAGTAGTTGTTGACTGTTTATGTAACTTTTTATCACTTTTACTTACATTAGGTTTATTTATTAATTGTGGCGGAGGACTATTGTCATAATTTTGGAAAGACGACTCGAAATTCCCTTCGATTTCCGCACTCAAGCTGGATCTTCGGCGGAGAATTTTCTTATTATTTTTAATATTCCGCCGCTTTTTCTGTTCCTCATACAATCTTAGGATCTCTTGCTCATCGTCCTCCTCTTCCTCATCATCCCCCTCGTCATTCACGCTCGTCGTCCCCAAGGGGGAAGGGGTTCCCTTTTGCGCCACTTGAGTGAAATCATTGTCGATTTTCATGAATAGCGGGCTGGGACTGGATTCCATTTTTTAAATGGATTTATTTTTTAATTGATTTATTTTGTCAATTTATTTAAATTGTTTCAAACTACTTATTTTTTAATTAATTTTTTAATTAATTTTTCAAATTGGTTTGTTCTTAAATTAATTAATTTTTTTCTACACAAAGAAAAATTTTTAATTTTAATTTTTAAATAAAATACTTTTAAATAATTAATAAAGATTTTAAATCGCTTGCTGTCGAAACTGGCGATATTTATTTTTGTTGTTCCCACGCATAGCAATTTTAATAATAACAAATATAAATTCACTTCCCGCCGCCATTTTTGCTTTGTTTGCTCAGTTTTATGATTTTTCACTGTCGAATCGTTATTAGGAATTTATTTAGTTAGAAATGTATTTATTGTTTATCTTAGTTACAATACTTTATTAACTTCACTATTTAAATTCAAGGTCCCTCCAAAGTTCTCTGGAATATTTAGAGGTCCTTATTTATTAATTACTTATATGACGAGCCAGTGGAAGAGGAGGCAGTTTTGCAATTTAAAACCTCGACCTTGGCCTTGTGGTTGGATTTTCCATCGCAGAGAATAATTGAATTCCTTCTTTACGTACAAAATGGCGAGCTCTGTATGGAAATCGGATGATTTGAATAGTAATTTGTTTTTTAAACTTTTTATTTTGTTTCACTTTTTTGCAAATAATTTAACGAATTTAGGAAGTTTAATTATCTGTATAGTTTCAGTTTTTATTTTAAATTCCTGATTTCACTCGGAAGAACTCCGTGTTTAAAGATAAGAAGATATAGGATTTTTGTTGATTTCTTGTCAATTTTAAAAATATTTTTGTAGCACCAATGGCTTTTTAATTGTTAATTTTAGTTTGGAATAATTACACTATTATTTATTTAATTCGTGCCAGTCGAATAATTTTCTTTGTAGTTTTCATGGATTTTCTCCAAATTATGGTTGATTTTAGTGCAAAAGTTCTTTGTGGTAATACTCGAATAGCCTTATTTTCGGGAAGTTTCAGTGTGGAAAGAATATTTCCAATTATTTTTACAAATTTGTAGGAAGAATAATTTGGTTGTTTTGTGTAAAAAATTAAATATTTAATTGTTTATATTGAAGAACAATTAGTTCAAGAAGTCCTCGTTCCATATAAACTTTTGTATTAAACAGTAGAATTCAATGGCGTTTAATTAATTGTTTTGTGTTTCTGCCATTGACAATATACAATCAAAAGTTCCCAACAAAGGGAAATTCAGGTACGAATATATAAGGTAAAGGATTTTCTGGAGGTCACATTACGTGTGTATAAATATAAATTAATTATTTCCCCAAAATCACACGTAGCACAAGAGTAATATCTCAATTTTGACAATAATAATTGTCCGACCCGTTTCTATTGTATGTACATATGTATGGAGTACTCCGTCGCCCGAGAGAAATATTTCTAAATGCCGGAAAGAAGAAGCTCTGCGGTCAATTTACTCGGGCAGTAATAATTATTTATATGATTTTTAGTAGTACTAGTAGTAGTTAATAGAAGTTGTTCCGCAAGCTGAGCCGTTTATATTTTCCCCTAGTGTTATTGACTATTGCGGATTTTGTCATTGGAAGGAGAACAATAATAATTGTGGGCTCTTCAGTTTAGTGAGTTTAGTGACGAATATTATTATATAGCACTTATTGTGTATTCCGGGACAGAGGACACGGGAACGGGACAGGGACTGACAATGTATAAGTATATATGGGATATTACACGGGGGATCCGCACAATTGCTCTGGCACGAAAGTCTTTAATAGGACTGTGACGTGTGGAGTTTTAACGGCTCATTTATGTATCGGTTTTTCCTCTGTATTTATTTTATTAAGGATTTCTACATATAGTGCGTATGTAATATATCGGCTTATAGTTATACACGAATGTATTATTTATATACATTTATAAGCCTAAAACTCTGCTACTGCTACTGGGAATCATGCTGCCCGGTTGAGTAATAATGTATTTTATACGAGCAATGTTATATTATATGGGCAAAGTGTATTATACTTACGAGCAATGTATTTTATATGAGCAATGGATATCATAGGAATATATTTTATACTGGCAATATCCATTAAAGCAGGACTTGGGAAAAGGTGCGCAACGGATCCAATCTATTATTCCCGAATTTCCTTCGTCTCACACTCTCTTCAGAGTTAATACCCGGGGTCCAGTGGGAAGCCAGGACATGGTTTGCTCGATGATGCATAAACGATACATTGCATTTCGCTCGTAGGGTCGTCCGTCCTCTTTTTACTGCTACCGCTTATGCCTTTTACACTCCACAAGTACACTCTACAATATACGACATATACATGTATATACTCTAACTATATATGTATCTATGCCTTATGTAAATTCTCAGGTAAAAATATGTATATGTTATATGTATGTATATTACATATAGTTATACTCATATATGTGCTGTATACTCGAAGGAGAAGCTTCATATGAAAATCCGAGGGAATTATTACTACAAGGTACATATGTATTCTTAATGTAGTTCGGGTTCCTCGGACCTCGGAGCATTGGTCATCGCCAGTCCAATCGCCCAAATACTCCCGAAAAGAGCTTGGTATATATATATATTCTCGCAGGTATCATTATGTATTACTTCAATACATCATATGCTCTCTCAGGTGTGTTCTAGGTCAAGCATGTATTACACACCTTAACGATTTGGATTTGCCGTGTTCACAATGTTGCAGATGTATCTACATATAATGATATGCTAGAATTTGTACATAGAGGAGGTACACACTTGTATACTTGTGCATTTAGTGTCACAGTATATTATTAACGTATCTATTTGTACATACAATTCTACACATACCTATTTCCTATTTGTATTAATCAATTTGGTTTTCGTTTCTAAGGGTATAATGTGGTATATCGTGCATACACATCGTTTCGCATTTTGGCTTGCATGATTTGGGCAAAACGAGAGCAGCAACTTGTGACTTTTGTAGTATCTGTAACATCTGAAGCCGAAGATATATACTGTCGGTTAAACTTGCAAAAGTGCTAAAATTGTTTTTAGGCCATAGCGTTACGAAAAATTTAGCACCTTTGCATGTATCCTCCATGTTTAAACCAAGTGTTCCTATATATTTTATTGATAATAGCTATATAATTATATATTGTATATAAATACGATTCCTGTCAGTTGTTAGAACAAGTAGAACATAGTTTGTCATTTCGCATTCAAGTGTTGTTGTTGGTCATTCCGCAAAAAGGACGTGTGTACCTTATTTGTATAGTCTCGGAGGTATTCGGCTTGCTTGTCCAATGTCCGACAACAGCTTTGGGCTTGGGCTATTCTTTTGGAAAACAATTTGTAGGAGTAAAATTTTGTCGGGTGGGAGAAGCTCTTCATGACAACGTATACGCTGTAGGCGTCATTCGGTTTGAAAAGAGACAATTTCCAAGAGTACGTATAGACGGAGAAGAATAAAGTCAATGTTGTTAAATTTATGCTACGTGGCTGTATATAGTGAAGTGTGTATCTGTTATTATGTATTGCAATTTACAATGTGTGTAGATTTCTTTGATTCCTTTTCCATTTGCTAATGGATCTATTCACTTGTGTGTGTTTTGTGTGGATGAGGAACAAAATAATGATTCCTGTCGCTTCCCGTTTAGTTCCCGTGTTTGTAGAATTGCAAGGTTGTCCATTTTGTGCGGAACAATGGTCACGCTATATTGGATTAAGACGGCATTGATTATGTACATCATTGATCATTGCACATGTATATTATGTTCTGGACATTAGGAATTATTAGGAATGGCGGACAGATAAGGATCTTTCATATACATATAGGAATATCTGTAATAAGAATTGGTTGCAGAACTAACGAATCGGTTAAAAGGGGTGGGCGGAATAAATTTAGCGCAAATATCTTAAGTATACACACTTATTGCAATATTTGAATGATTCATAAGTATATAATGCAAAAATATACGTAGTTTTTATAGATTGTAAAAAAAGGTTTCGTATTGTAGAATTGAACATGCATTGATTAAATATATGTGTGTATAGTGTGCATATATTCGTATATGTATATACCTAAGCAATATTTATATTATGTGTACCTTACTGTAAGTACATGCAATCAACTTGAACTTGTATATTGAGCGTGTGCTTAATAATCAAAATACATTACGATCGCAATCTTTCATATTAATGACGACATCCCATTTTATATTTTCCACCGCATTTTTATGTTTACTATCGAACATGTGCAAAAAGCGTTTTTCTGTAGTTCATCACCATTATCATGGCATTGAAAATTGGCAATATACATACACTTGTGTGTAAAATCGTAAAATGGGACATTTACAATAAAAACATTTTGATAATAAATACACAAATGCACGTCCGGGTATTTCATTTTTCATGCTGTGATAATGTTTTGGTTTTTATTTAATCACGATATTACGATATTATTCATAACAAGAAGCACTTTATACGGATATACATATCTAAGTGTAGAAATAAATTATAGCCTTGGTGGAGATGCAAAGTCGGCTATCTCCATGTACTTACATCTACAGCTGCAAAGTGATGGACATCCACCATCAATGTAAGTGCAAGATATGGGATAACTCCACTAAATAATTTACAATTGCCTTGCAGTTGAAATTTTCAATACAAAAACTCTCTCCGTTTTCAGTTTTTAATGGAATTTAAACGCCAGGATATCCCATCGTTGCACTGAATTGGTTCGGTGGTAGATATCTCATCTTTTGCATTTAGGTTCTCATGGCGATAGCCCACTTTGCATCTCCACCGACGATATTTTCATACCTACTGCCAATATTTTACGCTCACTCCAATGAAATCTTAATTTTATTTTTGTCCACAATTTTGCATGCTTGTTTTGCTATATAGAACTTTGCATGACACATGCAACATCATGTGTACATTACAGTGTGTTAACGAGCTACGAAGCTTCTTATGAATTTATTCGTAAAATTATTTTACATAGACAACACTTATAGCCGTTTTCTTACATAGCCGCGAGCTTCTGAGTAAATATTTACATTTTTCTTTAAACCCTATAAGCTTGCAATGGAATCTACATCTACCATATAACGATATCCGGTTTTGTACACCTAAACGGTTTTACTAGTTGCTTGTAATGTAATTTTGTAGATAGGAATATAGGAAACACATTGACAGCTTGCAAATTTAATTCGTCAATAATTTCCAATTGGAATGTAATTGACGTCAAACTTCATAACGGCGTCAATACTTCAAACAGTTCAAACAGCAATGATGTAATTTGGATCGATTGTATAAAGCAAATCGAATTAAATTTTTTCTGCAATGCACCCGCATGCTTTATAGTAAATTAATATGACATTTTCTAGATTTAAGATCATACCGGGCCATCTAAAGCAGGCCTAGGCCGAATCCTTAAAATAAAAAGATAAATGGCGCATTAATTTACAAAATTTTGAACAGCAACAACATTTTTGGAAACAAATGTAATTTAATGTCTGGTTTTAATTTGCAATTTAATGATTTAAAATCTGATTCCGCCCGATTTGATTGACTACAAATTGCATATATCTTTTTGCTCAAATTATTAATTTCAAATTACATGTAATTAAATTACCATGTAATTTGCCCAGCTCTGTGATTTACAATATTTATTTTATAATTTATCTATTTCCAACCTCATTAATAAATTGATCCTTTCCGTTTTCAACAATATTATTTTACAATTTCTGGCTCATGCTACAATTTACAATTTCTTGTTCATCAATGACTTGCTGCTGTTTCACCTGACGACGGTACACTGTTAACCGAAAGCTCGGGTTTAAAGAATAAATAAGATTGTCTTAATTGATCCACGTATAAACCAATTAAAAATGGATAACTTTACAATTTCTATTTCTAACAATATAATTTCTTTTCACAATGAATTCTACACATGCACAAACTAGTTATGTAAGTTGTAATCTAAATATTTAGAGTCTCGCCAGCGAAATTATGTTGCCAATGCCAGCATCAGGTGCTTCCCCTTTGATGATTGATTGGAGCTCTTTGAAACGCGGGTGAGCGGAGTCACCCGCCAGTGTCAAAATTGCACTCTCCGTTGAAGTCAACCAACATCCGGCTTGTTTCAATATGCTGTAGGCTAACATCCTGTGGAGAATAAAAATCAATACAAGTATTTAATATTGGAGTTTATAATAATCTCAATGTGTAATAATAAATAAATCTATATTGCTATTATTATTCCATTTAACATTATTTTCTTCACAAAAATAAAAGGTCAATGTTCTTTCTTCAAAAAATAAAAGGTCAATGTTCTTTCTTCACAAAAATAAAAGGTCAACATTCTTAATATATTATTAATGTACGAAAAGAAAAGAAATCACAAATCGTAAAACGAATACACACAACGCAGACAACTGATCGAGACAACGGCACTAACCTCTCAGCAACTCCCCGGGAGGAACAAGCATCCGCAATGATAAAAACCTCGAACCCCTGGGCTCTCAGGTCAATCGCCGTCTGCTGGATGCACACATGAGCCTCAATCCCACATAATAAAATCGAATTAACATGGGGAGTCTTTCTCAATTCCTGTAAAACCGGATCCAAGCACATGGAAAACCGGGTCTTTTCTACTGCCTGGATTCCTAATGCGCTCGTGCCGAGCTCCGGAACTGTTTTGCCCAGACCTGCGATCATTTTTTTTTTAAATTGGAAATTAATATTACATACAAATTATTTCGATAAAGAACAAATTAATTGTAATATAATAAATTATTTAACACTTTTATTTTAGATAGAAATTTTAATATTATTTTTTAAATGAAATCAAATTGAAATACCAATTGTTTAATAAAAATTGCGTAAATTAAATTATTAGATTTACTAATTTAAAATTCAGAATTTAAATTTATTTATTTATACAAAAATTTACAATTTATATTTATTTTTCATGCAAATTTGTAAGCAAAAACATCAATTAGAACAATAAAGCATATTTTAACAGGAATTAAAATATTCCTAAAACCTTTCGGGTATTGTTCCGTAACAATAATGGGCATTTCCAGAACTCTAGCAGCTCGCAAAAGTCTGTTGGAATTTTGAACAATTTCATCGAAAAATTTAATCGAGGGTTTGAACTTTTCCTGCATGTCGCAGAGGAAGAGTGCGGAATTTTTCGACACAATTTTCCCAAATTTAGCTAAATTTGTACCAGCCATTATTATGCTTTCGTTTTCTTATTTCTTTTTAATTAATCTAAATAAATGATTTTATGAGTAATTTATGTAATATTCAGAACAACGGCGCAATAAAAATGTCCAGAAAAATTTTTATTTAAAAATTTAATTTCCCAAAGCTCCAAGCTGCTGTAACTTCTCGTTGTTGACCTTTAAACCTGCGTTGAGGGGAAATGGTCGGATAATTAATTGATTTTTAGAGATATGCAAAATTACATAATATTTTTTTATGTAATATTTAAATGGGAAATGCGATTTAGACTGCTGGCTGCTAGAAATCCCAATCTTATTTCCATCAATTTACAAAATCCCCACACAAAATCATTTTTATTCTTGCGCGGCGGCTCCAGCGGGGAAATTCAATTTAAAATACATGGATGATTTATTTTTTTAGGAAAAGTCGCACGTGTTGTAAATCTGCGATCTGGATAATTATCATTAGTTTAATGTGTGGAAGTTTTGTTGAAATATTTTAAAAAAAAAATATTTAAATAAATATACGGATTTCGGTAATTTGGAAATTAATTATTTAAAAAGTAATTATTAATGCAAAGTTCCGCTCGTCGTCATTATGATGAGCAAAAAGAAGAGCCTTCTGAATTTCGAGGATTCGGATTCAGAGCCAGAAACTTTTAATAAATTACAAATTAATCAGAATTATGCTGAAAGGTATGATAAATGGAGGGGGAGCGAGGAGATGCAGAAATGTGAGTAAATTTTGTGTTATAAAATAAATAAATTAGTTTTCAACGAATTATTTATTATTAT
>JAQGAK010003611.1:0-14539 GCA_034696945.1 Lipothrix lubbocki
TCCCTGCTGGTCTGTAATAGGCATAGGCCTCCGCAGCACCCAGGCACTCGGGCAGCAGAATAATAATAATAATAATACATTCGGTGAACAAATACGTTGTTCGTTTACATTGGTACAATCGAAATAAAAATCATCGTCCCAGCAACAAAATCTGGATGAAACTGACGAGATTATATATAAAATTAACAGCAAAAAAGCTAATATTTCTCGGACAACGGTGTAAACCGTGATTTTATCATATTTAGACATGAAGCAATTTTTATTACAGTAAGGTCTTACGTAAGTACTTACAAATATTCAAGGGGACTTCATGCAAAATAAAAATCGTAGGTGCTATTTTTGAGTTATTCATTGCAATGTTAATTTAATCGTATTCAAGGGTGGTCTTGTTTAGTAACGGTTACAAAAAGTTGTCGGCCCTTTCCTCGAAAACCTTTAAGTCTGGGTGCTTGAAAAAATTCATTTAAACGAGATCAAATACCCGATTGACTTTAAGCTCTTGATATCTAAACTCCGACGCTCCGTTCGGTTTTTATTTACGAAAGATTTTTTTCAGGTGGGGGCTGAAAGCTTAGACAGTTGCCATTTTAGGGCTATGTAAAGTTGTTTGCAGTGAGTTTTTAAAAAACTTGAAAAAAGAAACGAAAAGCAACTTTACAAAAATGACGACTTAAGTGAGCAATATTCAGGACTGTATTTCATTTGAAGCGACTGTCTACACTTCTATATTGACTGATTGCATTGATTATTTTAAGTACGTCTTGAGGCATGTTTGTTTATTACCTAGGAAAACTTGACTGTATATCCAGTGAGCAATTTAATTTAGTGTATCAACAGAGACTACAGCCTGAAGGAAGGACAAGTACGTAATATACATATTTGGATTGCTTTATCTAGCAAAAATATGGCCTCTTGATTCCTAACGTAATATTTTGCTTGTCTTCATCTGACATGGATAGATACAATGTAGTCGCATCATCATGAATTTGCAATCTCTAACCGCTCTTTCTAGCTGTCAGGTCTGCTGAAAGCCTTTAAAAGCTTTTCAATTCCCATGTTATTTTCTCTGAAGTTACTCTGAATTACCGAAGTGTTATGATTAGCGTTGAAGGATGACGTCGGATTCTCAATTTCCAGGTGGTTTCATAAATTTACAAAGCTTGGATTATCCTTTCACCCTCAATGAGCCTAAAGCTGTTCTGTTTAAACAATTGTCTATAATACTCGGCTTATATAATGAATATCAGGTATAGCGCTTCTTGCATGCATTTTGGTTCGCAAATTTATAATATTACTGATCCACAACGTGTGAATGCAGACAGCTTCAGTTCAGCGTAATGGACAGAATGAATGCTTATGTCAGCATAACGGGAAAAAATATACACACTAAATTTATATTTGGAAATCATAACACAAAAGTGTGCTTAATGGCATCAAAACCCGTACTTGTATTAACCTACATAGCAAGCGATAAAAGAGCACCGATATTTTTTCCAATGAAATGTTTACATTGAATTTACATTTAAAATGCACACATATACGTATAATAAAATCACAAAACATGTTAATCATCGTCGGTCCTCAGTCAGTAAGAAATGTACATATGCATGCTACTGTGCATGGGAATGGAACCCAAGGGAAGGATCAATAAAGGAAATCATACTTCAACGAAAGTAGATGGTACTACTTGAAATAATATTATACTGATCATACAGCTTCGGAGTTGATAGTTCGTTTGAAATTTGATTAAATATTAATCCCACATAACGAGGCCTGTGCATACCACCCTAAGCCTTTCTCCTCATATATTTTCTGCTCGGTTGCCTCCAAATACAAATTGGCTTTCACTTTATCTCTCAAATAAGATTTTTCTATCTATGACAGTACCAGTAATGTGTGTAGAGCCCATGAGATTCCAACTTTACTATATCTCCGTGCATTTATAAGTGCAACCTACAATCGACTTATACTTGCATTTGCATAACATGTACATACATACTTTCAAGTAACGTACATACAATCGACAGTCATGCTCCATCACTGTATTATACGCCATTCTTGGTTCTACGTGTGTACAGCAGACAGAAAAGACATATATGGGAGTTCGTTTTAGTTGACATTCAGTGTGACATAACTATTTAGTTTGAATGGAAAGAAAATCTTTCGTTACTACTTTACATACTACTATAGCGTACTTATATATTTATGGCAATGTGAGGCTTTCAAAGCTTCAGCATCCTTACCAAGCAAATTCCTCCAGGGAATCTTCATTTATTGCACTGATCGAGTCTTCATTCAGCTGGTTCACATTGCATGTCTTAATCCAGGGATCTTGTGAGACTTTAACTTCTACGTGGAGTCTTAACTGCTGAACAGTTGGGTTTCCCTCAGAGTTAAAGGTTCAAGTGCACACTAAATTGACGACGAAAGGGTAATCTGCTGAAGACTTTTATGCAAACTCACTTAGATTGTCTGCTATTCTTAAATGTGTGTATGCAGAGTTGAGAGAATATAAAAAAGAAAATCAGAGGCACACAAAGAGGATTGTTAAGTAATTTTTGATTAACGACCTATTTTCTTCCACGAGACTCTGCATATGAGATTTTTAGTGCAAAACATGCTACATGACATTTTTGCACTAGATAAAGAAACTATAGATATCTCCTATAGATACTATAGGAGATATTTGTGGTAATTATATATAGTTTGTATTTCTTATACGACGCACTCAATAAGAGATTTTCTCGCAAGAATATAAAATGTTCCGAAGAAGACACTCCATACTAAATCTCCATTTTCTCAGCTCCGTTCAAAATCTTACATAACGTAACACTGTAGGCAAGACCCTTTAAATAAGACACTCCATTCGCAATTCGTCCTTACGAGACAGTTGATATGAAATACCCAACTGGAAGCATTTCAGGGAAAGACACAGCAGAGTAACCGGGGATGTTGAAATTCAATGAAACTCGGGATTTCCGGCACGTGGCCTTGTAGTCAATTACCCGGAAGAGAAAGAGTAGGACAGACTAGTAATGCATACTGCAGCAATTTCAGCATTAGGGTTTTCTCTCATGTGAACAAAGCACTAGGAACTTATCTACAATCTATTTCTTGCTTTGCTGTACTCGAGTTATCGTACTAAATCCTTGCATAGTAAAAGCACACAACTTGAACAAATCGTTTGCAACGTTGGGGTCTAGGTGAGTGCATTTTACAAAAGTTTACAGTAGTTTGCTGGGGAAAATGCATTTTGCTGTACGTGGTTTGGCTATGCAGCATGCTGTGATGAATTTATAACATGTTACTAGTTACCAACAACTTCATGATCCAGATCTGCGGAGTACGTGTAGGTATGTTGTAAGGTTATGAAGGCCCGCCGCAAATGAAGAAGTCGTATGGGGAAAGAATTTATCCAGCGATTAAACTGTATGTACATGCTATGTATGTGCTGGTATACCATGCCCCGTTTCCTCATTTCACACTTTCCGAATCCGAGTTTTTGTGTTAAATTGCATGCGGAAAAATTCCTATTATTATCTCATCCCGGGCCGAAATATGACTCGATGTTGACAGCAAGGAAGTTCCACACAAAGGCAGATGCTTTGAGTTCACACCCGCCGACCCTCTGTTACTCCAATGCTTCCTGAAGAGGAGAGACAGCGATGGGGATTTAGATTTATCGTCCGGGAGTATTTTATTTTGCAATCCTTAGGAAGCTTCGAACCGCTTCTGCTCTTGCATGATTGCTTGTGTGTAGATGCTAAATATGCTTATAAGTTGACACTTATAGGCATTATCTGCACCTATCACTTGCGTATTTGTACATCAATGTTGATTCATATGTAAGCTTGAAGGTACCGTAGTGTAGACACTTCTATAATAGGTCCATGGATATTCACGTATGGACTGCTAGTGAAAGTACGTCTGTCCCGGACTGGGAAGGGAAGAGACGAAGATGAGAATTGGAATCGAATAAAAAGGAATTCCATTTCCTTCCTTTCGTTAGCTTATTTCCTCAGCGTCCGCCAGCTTCCTCTTGAAGACGGGACATACATTTTACCCTCGGTATCCAGTTATCATGAACCGATACGGCCTCCTTATTAGACTCCATTTTAGAGGTTTAACTTTGTTCAAGGTTTTATGACCCGATCTCATTCAGTATCTCCGTTCCCTCCTTCCCAACAAATTTATCTTTTTACTACTTTCCTATAAACTTCACTGCCGTTTCCGAGCATTTTCGCCACCCCTCTTGCCTAATTTCTCCTCGGGGTTTGGAGTCAACCTGAGTTGCTTGACTTGACTTCGTCCTGTATGGGAATTCCGCTGTTGCTCTTCGTATCCTTGCACGCATTCAAACACACTTATGATTACTATCGTGGAAATGATAAATCCAGCCAATGTATTTCAGTAATGAAATTTATTTCTCCACAATATCAAATCGGAAAAAATCATTAGATTCATAATTCATTACTCATTTTTAATAATTAATTACATTTAATTAATATTTTCTGTATCCGTGCTAATCTACTTAATAATAGTAACTAATACTAATTATTAAATTTTATAATTTGAAAGGATTATATTTTATTTTAATCACATGAAAGGATACCTGACTTTGCAGCAATATTGTTGAGCTGTTCTAGAGGTATACAAATAATTTCGTGCAAAAATAGCTGCATAATTCAATTAGTAAATATTACATTATCCATAGTATAGTAAGGTTGATGTAGCCTTGTAATTAAATGAATCAGTGCTTCTGTACAAATGTAACTATTGTATATTCAGCTGTTATAATGGTTATTTAATGGAGTTACGAAATGATACTCGCGGTTTGCAGTTGTATATGAATAGGAAAACTTACAAGAACAAAGGGTTATTTGTAGTACAGATCGTGAGTGCGTGACAGGACTTGAAAAGAAGTACAAGCAGAAAACTTTTACCTCCGAAAACCACGTTTACTCGGGTAATCCCGGTCTAAGAATCAATCCGTTTTACATTAACGCAGCAAGAAATGTTGTGTAAAAAAGAGGAGATTAGTCGGAAGTGTAATCATGTTTTGTAATAACATTTCCAGAAACACATGCACATGATGTATGGACGGGAGTCTCAACTAACAGATATTGCTTTAGTTTGGATCCCTTATCGAAGAGTAGCGTTCAAGATAATGAGTTCGTAGGACTAGAAATAAAAACACGTAAATTCTTCGTAATGGTTCCCGTAGAAATATACCATGCAGGATTGTGTCTGACATTGATGACAGGGTAGAAATTTTTCTGTTCGTGTTACCAATCAGGAAAAAACAGTCAGTGACCCAGTCTTGCTCGGATGGCTGTGTATTGGTAGGGAATTGGAGAAAAATTATGGTCCACTTTGAACATTTCATTCCAGTTCAGGACCAAGTAAATGTGTTGTTTACACTGAGCAAGATTTATCCTTACGGCACTTCAGCACCAGGACATTCCAGGAGTCTCAGCGAAGGAAGAAAGCTTGCTATTTTATGCATACAAGCCCCATGTTGTACCATTGTGAACATCCTCAACGTGATCAGGCGTAACTCAATTAGCATTAGCTGCCGTCCCTACATATTTTCCTTCCCCTTTAGAGAGTTTGCATAATTAAAATGGTCCACGTGCACGATGAAATTCTAACTGTATGAAGCAGATGAATAATACAATATTGGTTAATAAGCAGATTATATTCCAGTAATATTTACGCTCCTGCACGATTCCTATGGATGTTGAAATTGATTCCAGGATTTTTTGGCGACGAAATGTTCAATAGAATTCGGTTCAGTGGTGCACATTTGTAAAAAGTAAATGTATGCAAATGCAGCATCGAAAAAAAATCTGTAATAATAAAATGACACGAAACATATGAACATCTAACTGCAACATAATACTCTAGGAAAAACTTTAACATAAGAAGAATATTACGAAAAAAACTTGAAAATACAAAGAAATCTACATACCTAAAAACCTAAATATGTATAATGAAAGAAAATGTGTAAAAAATATTCAACGCCTATATATTCCCATTCAAATTTATTAATAAGTCCCCATTAAATCAGTTCTTTTGTGCTCCTGGAACCACCCAACAAATGTGAAATATCGGGAAGAAATGTTCAAAGTTCACACAGATAGACATCAAGTTACAGATAACGATACTTTCATTGTACTGAGGATGTGTCTTCTTTGCAATCTAAAAGTATCTGGAAGAAAAGTTGAAAAGTGTGCAAGCCTGTATTAAAGTATAGTTTCAACGGGGTAGTTTTTAGGTTGTTACATGAATATAAACTCATCGTCATCATGTATATAAAATTATTAAAAGTAATTTCCTACTGATTCCCCATCTCTTGCAAGCAAAGAGCAAGCCTTTTGGGAAATAACGACATTTCCTCTCCGTCAAGTACTTACATACATATATGACTTCCTATTTTAATATCTTGCTCTTGTTGCGGAATACACTCATGACCCATGGTGTCTTCCTGTTTACTTCGTTTCTATTCCAATGTAATTTTAGATTTTCATTCTTCTGAAACGGAAATTGAGTGGGATGGGACGGGGTCTGACGGCTTCAGATTGAGACGACCGGAATTGGTTTTTAGATTCCATGCTCATAGCTATATAACAATAAACTTTTACTTTATTTAATGATGACCAGATTGAACCAAAGGAGCTGCATATGCGCCTAGATAAGCGAAGAACTTTTAAAGTAGAACTATTACAATGTACACAATGTTGTTATTACATTTTTTATTACAGAATTGGTAGAGATAATCAAATTTTATTAATGTTTTATTATTAAAATTCAATGTAAACACATTTCGTATTGTACAAGTACTTAAATCTATAGTAGTTAACTATAGATATAGATAATCTGCATATCTACTGTTTGTTGGTCATGTAGCTCACTTGTATAACATGTCATCACTAATAAGTGCGAATTAAGTGACATTCACACACATGTACATGGTGCCACGTGCCACACAGACAAATAGATTGATCATCGAGATAAAATAAGATAAATTTTCGCAAAATTGCACAACTTTTCCAGCACCAATAAGTTCAAGAACGCAAGTGGAAGCAGCGGAGATGGATCAAAGAATATATATTTATATATACAATGCTATCTATAGGTATATGTATGTATAATATGTATAGCAGGTATAAATATAATAATTTTACAAAATAAACTGTGTATAACCTTTACCACATCAAGCTTTTGCAATGGCTCTGCTCGCTTTACGAAAACAAGTGTAGTTGAGATCGATGTGCAACTCAAAGTAAATCAGTAAGCACTATCCAAGGACAGTGCAGTATACTACATAAGAATGTACAGGATCCAATTCTAAATGTACAAGGTTGAACCTGTGAAACCTAATTAATTTCTTTGAGAAAGTTTGTCGGACAACCAGCAAAGGAAAAAGTGGTTGTTGGTCCACTCCACCTCCACTCTTGCCTGTGTGCCGCAACTATATACTGTCTAACCACCAACAAGGAAAGAATCTGTTGCAAAAATAACAAACAACTTTCTGCAAGATAACATAGCCCCTCAACCTTAATAAAGGCGATAGTAAATCACTCAACTAGAAATTCATCCCCGAGGATATAATTCTTACACCTGATACATGTTTACTTGTAGCCTGCCTGCACATAGGTTTACTTAATAATACATACTTAATAAAGCAAACACACTATTACTCCATTCGTGCAATTGTAGACTTAATCCTGACAAATAAATGACTTAAGTAATAAATTATTTACATTTTAGATTCCGAGGCTGAGATAGTGTAAGTAAGGAACAAATTTCGAATCATTCATAATCTTAAGCACAGGTACATGAATATAGCACACTCAAAGTTTGGTTGTCAAGAGAAATTCCGTAAGATCTAAGACTTTACATTGTCTCCGCTTTGACTTACGTACGTCACAATCCAGGTTTAAATTCCTTCAAACTCGGTTAACAAACTTTCCATTAAATTATGCCAGACACATTATTCATCATTTGTAAAACATTACTTTTATTAAATTAAATTTAATTACGATTTAATTAAATTATTTACTTTTAAATGACGACAAGAAGTGTTGAATTTTACAAATATGTCTGTATTCTTCATATGTAATTCCCGAAGCGTTATCATTTAATCAATACCAATGAGGTGTAATTTAGATGTCTGTACAATGTAATACATATGTTACAAGATAAAAGTATGTGAATGCATACTTGCCTGTTATTTATAGTTTTATTTTCTGCTTACAAAAATCCTTTTTTTCGTTTAGACGTGTGTCACTGTCTTCTTATCCGCCCGAATGTCCCTTATTATTGTAGTCTTCTTTGTCCCTCTAATCTCGTTACGGTCCAGTCGCACATCTAAAAATTATCAAAGACAGGGATCAGTTCAATGCGAGTTGTTAAAAGCTGTCCTGTGTAAACCCATTGACAACACGCCTTAAAATCTAACCAGCCAGAAAAATCAGCTCTCCATCTCAATTTGTGCGCGTTCATCGCATGCTACAAGACCCAGGAGTCGCTCAGCGATAGCGACGCACAAACAGATAAATGTATGTGCACTCGTTAGCAATCAACCAAAAGTATTTACAATGTTAAATTTAAACGATTACGCAGTTCATGAGTGCCAATTAAGTTTATGAGTAATTGGCAGTTAATTTTTTGTGGAATCCGTCCATCACCAATTAATCTATTTTTAGATAAAGTTTTAATTAAATAAAGTGTATGTGTAAATAATTTCATTTTAACGGTAAGTGCAAGCAATTGGTTTATATTTTGCGAACGTTTCAGAAACAACTTCTTCCATCATCAGCGCAGTCACATGACTGAGTTTGTAACAATATTGACAGAAATGTTACAAGTAACGCAAAAAAAAACGCTATATTTGTGAAGACGCTTTTAGTGGAACCTCGCGTTTCCTCGCGCCTTACCGGCTCAATGAGCTCGATCTATTTCCTAACATTTTATTATTAATTAAACTCGGTCTTATCGAGAACTTAACAATTGCAGCCATACCTGCATCTTTGTGTAAAAGTTAAATAAATTCATATTCAATTCATTTCTAATTTAAACCGACGCAGCTCAATTCGATTCAATTCAATTTGCAGAATTTCAAATCTGGGTACGTTCAAGTTCAATTCACCATTCCTACCGTTCAATTCGAGTTCGATTCATTTGATATTACCCTCGTTGCAAATAAAAAATTAGTGAATTAATCTGTGCTTAAAATTAATGTTGTATTTATAAAATTTTAAGGCTTTGCGTCTCCTAAAAGAAATGTACGTGTGTGCCGAATTGATTTTGCCGATGACAAGAACCATAGAAGAAGATAAAGAAAATGAAACGTGGCAGACAGTCGGACGACCTCAGCATTGCAATAGTGAAAGCTGCGCGACCCTAAAAATAGCATGGGAAGAAGGAATTTAGGACTTGACAAGAATTTCAACTTCCACCTACTCTCCGAGTTATTCTACTAATATTTGTAATCCTTTATGTGCTGTTTTATCTACAATGTATTTCATAATGTGGAATACTGATGACGTTGTTGTATCAACACTACATGAACGGCACTATATTAATCGCAGTTCATATCACAGCCATCCGCAGAATGGAAGAAAGTCAACGTGAATTTGGTCTGTCGTCCGATTTCAGAACTGGCTTCATAGAAATTAGAACTGGCTTCATTCACAGGAGCACTGACCTTCATAGTGGCTTGTGGAACTAAAGTTCATTATGATAATTCTATTTGTCATCTACTGGACATATTTGTTCATCTACTGGATATTCTCAAAGCAAAAGCAAGAGACTTTCTACAGTATTCCTAGTATAGGTTACGATATTTCCGTATATTGCAAGTTTTTCAAAGGGGTGTATTCCAAAGTAGCGATGACAATATACTTTCGTTAGTTGTGGTGACAATTTTGTATGCTGCAGTGGTGACAATGTAGAGAGAATATTTTATGTTGCGATGCTTGCAATATTTTCTACAATGAAGATTCGACTTTCTGTAGCCGAAATAGATCTCTGCCTACTCTCTAGAAAGAATAAAGATGTTTTTTTTACCGTACCGTCGACAATATTTACAGAATTGATTCACGTTATAGATGGACACACGCAAGAATAGACTACTCACCAGGATCAAACAAGGTGACCTGCTCAAGGCTAAAACCATCAAATTTGATCACAAGTTCCCCCGTGCAACCATTAGGGTCCTAATGGCCGACGTCAATTACACAAGGACCAACAGGCGAGTCAACTTGATAATGATGAGTCTCACGGGTAAGTAATCATTTTTGTTTGTAGATCATTTTGACGACTTTGTTATTTTATTATTACGATATGCACACACGTAATATATACATTACTAAGGCCTGCTCCACTCTGTCATTGTATATACGTTGATAGTTGTTGTATAGGTAGATACACAAATACGGAGATGATACCTTTGTACATGTCAACACTGCAGTAATACTAGTAAAATATGCATATGTGCACGTCTCAAATATATTTGCTAACATATCTACATACCTATGCATGTTATTTCTTATATGCCGTTATTTTTGTTATTTCTATAAGTAGTAACAACAACTTGGAAATGAGTTACAACACAACAGTTTCTCTCCCATTCCCTTTCCTCTCAACCAAAATAGCTTTTGAGATGAGTTTTCAAAGGTTCTTATGCCATATTTGTTCTTTTTGCCCAAAGGGATTGCTTGTTTTTAGCTTGTTAACACATCCCGACTCCTTTGTCTTATATATCTGACTACTACTTCACAAGTCAATGCGTTCAGAACATGCCGACAATAATGCAGTTTCCCTTTTTAGGCTTGCTCGCTTTAGGAATAGATCCTATTGAAATGATCTATCGTGTCTGTAGGCCGTAGGTCTGTGTGTCTGATGTCACGAGATCTCTCGAGCGAAATGCATTAGGAAAATAAAATTTGAAATACTTGCGGCCAAGGGTACAAGTATGATACCTGTTAAAATTCAGGGTCGTAAGGTCAACGAAAAAAAGTTATACGCATTTGAAATTTTGAAAATTTCTGCATTATACTTGGCTATAAGGTATAGGCGGGACACCAGGGATACGTTCAAAAGTCTTATTCATGAGCGGTGTCAACTGGAGGAGTTTTGGAAGCTTTAAAGTTGTATTTAATGTGAGATTATTACAAAATTCAATCTTATCACATATTATATATTCATAAATAATATTACATTTACTATTATGCATATTATTGCTCCGCGCCTTGCCCAATCAACGAAGCATTAATATTTTGAAATTAATAATACACATTGTGGATGATAATAGCGACAGGCGGTTTGACCCAGAGCCGCTAAAGTTTGAATGACCAAGTCATCCCTTTAAAATATGTTCTGGAGGGATCGGGTATATGTAGGCCCCTTTAAATATATGTTGATCAAGTCAGCCCCTTACAAAGTACGGGGACCAAGTCAGCCCCGTGCACATTACCAGGGACTACGATTCAGACACTCAACATGCTTTGAATAGCAACTTCATACCTTTCTCGTCTGCTGTATTGCAAATTATTAAAACCTCTCAAAATTTATTTTTCATTACATTGCACTTTCATTAGTTTGTTTTGAAATTTTAATTTAATTATAGCGCATTGGTTCCAATAGTTTTTCACAGATTAGTGACAATCAGAGAGTGAAACGGTTATTTTAAATAAAAGTAGCCTAATTTTATAGGTACCCTGACTATTATGTTTAAGGTGGTTGTGGGAGAGGGGGGAATATATTACCGGGAACGAGCCTTACCCGGACGCTCAAAGAGCGCGAGGCGACGATTTGTTTATTTTCAGATACAAACGAGAAGAAATAAGTGAGGAAATGATTGTGAATTTTAATTTTTTTCGCCTTACCCATATGATAGCGTCTGTGAAATAACAAGGGGAAAGCAAAACAGGAGAATGCTGTTGAAATGAAATTTTACAAAATGTAATTTTTGCATAGCCGTTTAGGTTATAATAATCCAGGTTCTATCTCGGAAACGTCCATA
Source organism: Lipothrix lubbocki (assembly GCA_034696945.1). Classification (NCBI taxonomy): domain Eukaryota; kingdom Metazoa; phylum Arthropoda; class Collembola; order Symphypleona; family Sminthuridae; genus Lipothrix; species Lipothrix lubbocki. The sequence goes on from JAQGAK010003611.1 coordinate 12,032, forward strand.
CATCGTCCTATATTGACAAAGCTGTCATACAGGAACGAACGGAATACATTTTTGTATGCCTAATCTCTCCCCCGCTAACACCATGGACGGAACGTATGAGCAGGAGAATAAGAATGCGAGGCCAAAGGAAGACGAAATACAAGCGGTTTCATCGATCCCATTCCCCTTAAGTTGAAATACAACTACTAGAATATACTCTACACCATACTGTTTGCATTGTAACACGAAAATACTTTCCACAGACCTCATCAATCGCTTTCTTCTGAGAAATTTGCGTGCCAAACGCTAAGTATAATCTAATGTAAGGAGAGAAGGGTTTCACTAGGTATATATGTATATACTTTTGTTATCTCAGCACCTATGAAGCTTATATAAACCGACGCACATTGCACAACTGTGATACTAAGTCCTTAACACGGCATCCTACCACGTATGTAATTACGTCCTTACATGTAAAGTTCTGAGAAAATGTATTCTTGCGAATCCACGTTTGTGATGTAATTGTTATATTGCATTAATTTACTACACCACAGTCACTCCAATGTTAGGATTAAGAACAAATAAGTTCACCCCGCATCTTTGAGTTTTCCAGTAAAAAATCTTGATGCATTCCACTAACGCCACGTCTCTAAACTTGATTCCACAAATCGTAAAATTAGAATCCACTAACTGGTACTTGGACCTATGAACTTGACTTAAATTACAAGTTTTTCCTTGAGTGTCAACCACTATGCGTTATAGTATTTGGTTTTCCTACCAGGTCACATCGTCTGGCTAATTAGGTAAAATGATCATAATGTTAAACCAAGGATTTTGCAAACTCATTATTGACAAAATACCAGGGAGGAAAGCAAACTTAGTTTTGAGCATGGCAATACTCAGTGTACTTCCTAAATATGCTAACGGCACAAACCTCCTGCGTACACTACGAGAAGATATGTGGTGGGGATTTGTTCAAAAACTGAAAGTTGTACACGAACTGGGAATAACGTTAAGTGAAACTGCGAATTCGTACCCACTAATTATGAATAACGCATTCGAGATCAGGAAATAGAAAAAGAAGTGTTTAAGGAAACTTCCATTTCTTGACCAATTTAATTTATTTTGATCAAAGAGGCGCAAATAAAAGGAAAAACAAAAAACAAGAAAAAGTTCATATACGGCGAATGCATACCAAAATTCAACGTGAAAGAACTCTAAACCATGGTTGTAAACATTGGCGCAAGAGAAGCAATTTACAAATTTGCTTTAAGTACCGTTAATAAGATCGTTGTACATGGGAGAATAGTATTACTATGATATATAATTAATTGTTAATTATGTAATTAATTATAGAAATAATTGTCTCAAAATCCGGTTCGGCATAAGCATTTATACCCACTTACATAAACCTTAAAATATGGTATAATGCGTTTAACTGAATCCTCCAAAGCATTGAATCAGCAATAGCTATTTTTATGGGAATTAATTGTCAAGTTAGTCGTTCTCCTGCACTTTGGAAACTTGTTTGTGAATGGGGATCATACAGAAAAGATGTTGCAAACATTCACATAGTAACCCGACAGAGCGTTAAAGGAGGCTATTCCACAAACTATAATATTGTCCCTAATCCTTATATTACTTACTCATAAAGATTACAAATAATTACTTAGAGATATATGCAGGCCAAGATATTCACACCCCATTCACAAGCCTTACCTTTGTACACACAGATATTGTAGATACATACATACACCTACATACATACAGTGGAAGGTCGGAGAGAGACAAATGTCTCGCTAGACTGCATTTAATAATGTCCTAATTAAGCGTTCATTCGTCGACCCCAAAGACATTGGAAATGTGGGTTCTGGAATCCGCGATAGTAATTAGCTGGAAACTATATGACAGATGATAACTACTTTGCAACCACCATTTAAAATTATTGTTTGGCACTGTATATTCTCCACTTAATGCATAAGGAAAGATTATTACAGCACGACCTATTTTCAGCCTCATTTCCTCATTGTAATGGCAGAGATGAACCTTTGTACATTAAACGGAATTCACCACAGATTTGCTAAACGTGTTTTATAGTCTTGAAACACCAAGGAATTCATATTTGATCATGTCCTTTTGCAACTGCTTATCCCTTTTTGTAAGCCAACAGCTTTAAAAGTATTTCACAATCCCGCCAGAGTTTTACGTAACTCCTTTAGGCATTTACGCTTCAAGTTTAAGCTATGCTAATACTGTTGATGCAATTATAAAATGCATTCAAAACTACTGTATGGTGGGTAAATACATTTTATACCGTGTGTAAATATATGTAGTTAATGGAGGCATGTGGCTTTCCCAATGATGCTGTGTTAATAATAAATTACAAATGGATATCGTCGGTGGAGATGCAAAGTGGGCTACATCTATGTACATCTAAATTTAGATATACATATAAAAAAAAATTTGGGGTTTATACTCCGATTTACCCGAAGGCCTTACAGAGTCGTAACCATCTTAGCATTTTATTAT
>JAQGAK010003612.1:0-14536 GCA_034696945.1 Lipothrix lubbocki
ATTAAGTACATTCAGGAGTAAACGATAAGCTTAGGTAAATTAATTTGTAAATAAGTCAAGTCAACAGTCATGGCCAAATAATAAATAGAATATTTCTTCCTTTTGACATTCGTTCTATTTTTGGCCTACAAAAATAGAACATTTAAATAAATAAAAGAATATTATTGTTTATCACTTTTAGGGATTAACAATACACACGCTCTATATATGTAATTAAACCCGAAAATCGGATTTTGATGTATTTCTCTGATAATTATTTTTCAGATGGCCAGGACTTGAATATCTCGGAAGGGAATAAGGGCGGGGAGTATAAATATCATAATAAAACTTGGTTCGATTATGAAACCGCGGAGGCCAAACATCGGGGCGTCTACAGATGTACAGCTACCTACGAAAACAAGGACTACACTTTCGAATTCTACGTCCGAGTTAAAGGTAATCTAATTCATTAGTTAATTAAACAATTTATTTATTAATATATAATTTAAAGCAACCGCACAATAAACAGCAACTGCTGCAATGATCAAAGGGATTTTTAAATTCCGGAAATTTTCTCGTGGGCGATCCAAGAAGAAGGCTTAAAACTTAAGATCATCATTGTTGGTTTAAATTTAAACCAGAGTTGTATGTATTTGCGTTCCGTGTATTTTTTCTGTATAAAAACAACTCGAGATTTTGGCTAAGAACCAGGACGACAACGGTAATGTTGCCCTAATGACTAAATCCTGCGTATGCAGTCTGTCCATGTCCATACGATTATGGACCAATTCAGTTAGCGTTAGATAATGCGCATTGGATTTAATTGGAATTGGAACCGTATGTGTTGTGTTAAAAGTGTGTTGGATGTCGTTAATTAAAGCGACTGTGATTCTAAATGGCAATTACGACAAAATTAAAACTCGATTGATGTTGATTTTTTTCTTTGTAAATTACAGACAAACTGGTCCCGCTGTGGCCATTCTTAGGCATCTGCCTGGAGGTAGCCGTTCTCTGCGTAATAATTGTTGTCTATGAGAAGAGGAGGAATAAGACGGAGCTGGAGGAGAGCGACACGGATGGAAGTCCCGACCAGTAGAAGTCGTCAAGTCAAACCACCGCCAAGTTATTCAAAAATTACTAAACGAACAACAACAACCAGAAAAAATTAACAACAACTATAACAGCATCTATATAATTACTTCTACTACAACTACACAACTCACAAAAAGCTTTGCAGACAAAGTGTTAAACGAATGTTCATATAATAATTATTATTATTATGTATTATTAGATTTACCTTTATATCAATGATTTAATCGTTAATTAATTAATTAATTCTCCTAGTCGTCATCGTCGTCGTCACAAAGTTTTCAAAAAAGAGATGTTGTATATTATTTGAAGGAGAGTCTCAACAACAAACATTTATTAATTAATTATGGAAGACCACAGAGCCGTGTGTGTTTTATGTAAAGCAAAAAATTGTCACACTATATATGTATATAAATAATAATATAATGTATATATAGATAATAATAATAATTATTAGTATTATTATTGTAATTTTACTATTTTTTAAGCCACTCGACGCGTGTCTTCCTATAATAATTACACCACCACCAATTGTGTTTTGTAGTCATGAAAAGTAATACAATTAAATTACATAATTCTGTAAAAAAAATAATAATATATAAAATAATAGTCAATAAATTAGAAGGCCTCTATAGTGTGTGATTGATGGTGGGTGGACGACGGAGGGACGCGCGGGCGTTTAAATTAATTTTTAATAGTAATTAAAATTTTAACAATAATAATAATTAAATTAAATTAAAATTTATTTTCATCTCTGCCCCAGGCTAACAAACAATGTCTGCATATAATCAGCCCACAAAAATTGTGTGTAAAAGTGTGAGAAAATTTTAAAATAAACAAATATTAGCTCACATGCTTTAAAATTATTAATAAAAAGCACGGCTCAGTTTATGTTCCACGGTGGCTAATAATAATAATAACTAAAGGTAAAAATAGGAAATTTAATAGTATTTATAATTATTATTAATATTTACTAAAAATAGATTGCGTAGCAGTGTGGTGAAGAAAAGGAAGTGTTTGTAATATACCAACAACAACAAGAAAAATACAACAACAATTTTAAACATTTTTGGCCTTGTTTTCGACATTTGTCTAACAATAATAATAATAATAATATATTGATACATACATATAATAACAATTATTATAGTGGTAGTGAAAATGTTGGGAGTAAAAATAATTATTAGATTATAGTAAGAGTAATAAAAGGGTGTGGGGTGTGTTATATTGTATTGTTGATGGTTGAATAGTTTGAGGAACATTATTAAAAATAGTTATATAGTATTTAATTATTAATAATTATTATTAATAGTCTTCAAAAGCAAACTAAAACGAAAATTTATATATAAAAGCTAAGTATTATAGCACTTATTACTATATCCGTTACTAATAATAAAATTAATTAATTAATTAATTACGAATTACCTGTTGACAACACAATGCAGACTCAATACAATTTGCATGAATAAGACAGAAAACAACAGGTTAAATACATTATATTAAATAATTATCACTAAAAATAATATTATTATGTATATTGCCTTGTGAGAGATGAAAACAAAGGTTTTTGCAACAATAAGAAGATATCTTTCTTCTTCTTCTTGTTATTCTTCTTCCTGCACACGCCTCCTTTTATTAAAGAGTCTTCACACTTCTACTTTACCTTCCACAATATAAAAGTATTATTATTATTAAATTATTATTATTCAATTATTACTAATAATTAATTTAAAATTATAATTAATCATTTGTAAATTGTAATAATTTATTAATTTTTTCGAAAAATGTAAATCATTTCTTTTCCTCCCGCTCTAGTCAATTCTCCGTGGTCACGTGTTCCGTTCCATCTAAAATTTCTGTTATTTTGTTGTAGTGATATAAAAAACTAGCGGAAAAGCCATCGGCTTCGCGGATGATACAAAATTACATGGATTGTCCCTGTGGGAAATTAATTTTAAATATTTAATAATAGTTTGTGAAGACTAATAATAATAATAATAATACATATTGTTGTTGTTATTGTTATTATTGTCGTCATCGTCTTTTTTTATCGTAAAAAAATTAAATTCGTATTAATTATTATTGTACGTACATACACTCGATTAATCAGTTTCCTCCTCCTGCTGCTGTTCTTGCGGTTTTAATGTCAAACCACAACAAAATCCATTATTATGTATATATTTGTGTCAAATATTTCTATATATGTCATCTGTCCAAACTAATACTTTTTCAGAATTATTATTATTATTATATACCTAATAATATGTAAATATGTACGTGCACATGACTGTGTTGTCCTTCTTGGATTCCTGTCGTTCTTCTCATATCCTTCACTTATTATAAGTCCCTTATATTGTATTATTCGTGTGTAAATTAGTAATCATCCACTTTCCCTCATTGAATCTCATCTAGTCTACATGTAATTATGTATAAAGATATGGGCAAATTAACAAAGGATATAGCAAAGCAGTATAATTAATAATACAAGTAATATTATAAATAAATAAATAAATACTGTATTGTAATCTACTATGTAGATACTAATACGTTGTTATTTGTTGACATCTGAGGATGATGAAGAAAAAGAAAAAAAGAAGACGACGAAGAAAAATTATATAAATACAAAAATATATTATGAAAACAGTTGAATGGATTGAAAAATTATAAATAAAATACTGAACTCAAGACAAAAAAAAACCATTTGGTTCTATTTATTATAATAATAATAATAATAACATTATTTTTATTATTATTATTCATTTATTGTATCATTTATACATTCTAAATATTCATAAACTGCAAACAAATTAAAGCGGCTACAAATTTATTCATCATAAAATCAGTCATTCAAAGAAAAAAACTTGGAGGCAAGAGGTTTCATTTTTTATACCGTCGACGGAGTCTCCAAAAGTGCTAATTTCTACTGTTGAAGGGATAGAAATTGGTACTTTGGGACCTTTCGGCATATCTTTGGCGGAGTATCAAAAAGTGACAATTTTTACTGTTGAAGGGATAGAAAATGGTACTTTGGGATTTTTCGACGTGTCTTTAGCGGAGTATCCAAAAGTACTAATTTCAGATGTATAGGTATGTGATACAATGGATTGGATTGGTTCCGTCGGTGGATTTCGGTTCGGAAGCAGTGGCGGGTGGCGGGGGATGCGGGCGATTCGGGGTTCGGGAGGGGAAGAGATGACGACGGTGTGTTTGAGTATAGGTATGTATGTATATGTGTGTGTTTTATATAGGTATATTGCATATATGTACACATGTGTTATTCCAACGGCGGAGGGCAGACGGAGCGGAATTCGGCAAAAAGGAGCGGATATAATAATTGTACATACACATCGACGACGACACGGGGAAAACCGCAGATATCCTCCCTGGCATAAAACGAGTCAAAGCGCAAGGAAAAGGCAAAGGAAGCTAAAACTATCAAAAAGAAGAAATCATAGTTATAGTATATAGGAATAGTGAGTATAGTTTCAATCGATTGCAAGGAATGGGCACGCCCCAGACGGCCAAGACTTATTTTCCACTCATGCCAATTTCAATCCCTCCATATATTATACACACTCCATACCTTTAATATTATATTGAAAAAAAATTCGTCAATTTCTCCAGCCTCCCCCCGTCCTCCCACAAAATACAATATATAAATACTTTGTATCTACCTATATCCATATATCCTCCTTATAAGCCCTATTATCATTCCCTATCGATTAGCACATCAGCGGCAGCATGCATACAGAAGCATTATTAATTAATATAATAAGTGTCAATAGTCATTTTTTAAAAAATTAAAAAAAATCTTTGTTTGACGGCTGATGAGGCCAAAAGCAACAGCGGCAGCGTCGTCGTCATCGTCCTCATCCGTTATTGTGACCGTGCCAATTCCCCGCCGCTACCGCTACCGCGACGACTGACCACTCAGGCAAAAAACAACGTGTCCCTCATCCGTCGTGTCCCTGTCGCAAGTATCGGCGGAATAAATTGTCTCGGTGGAATAAATTGTCGCTGTGGAATAATTGTCTCGGTGGAAGACATTGTCGCTGTGGAATAATTGTCTCGGTGGAAGAAATTGCCGCAGTGGAATAAATTGTCTCGGTGGAATAAATTGTCCCAGTGGAATAAATTGTCTCGGTGGAATAAATTGTCGCGGTGGAATAAATTGTCGGTGGAGAGGACAGAGTGGGGAAACTTTGGGGTAAATGTCAAGGGAAGAAAAGAAAACAGAATAAGAAGGAGCAGCAAGCAAGGAAGCCAGGAGGAAGTCAAAGGAACCTCGCCAACAGCAACGACAACAACCAGAAGAAGAATAAGTTGCTGTAGTGGAAGTCGGGCGCCTCGGACTTTCATATTTTCATCATCAGCACGGCTTTCCACGCACTCGCGCGCTCTCTGTCTCTGCCTCTCTCTCTCTCTCTCTGTCGTCCTTTCTCGTCCCGTCGGTCCTTCTTTCTCTCTCTCTCTCCCTCTTTCTCTCACCGAATTTTTTACGAACCAGAGACCATCCTCACATACACACACACACACACACACACAATCACCAAGAACATATAAAAGAAGAATAAACTTCATTTCCCATATTTACAGTGAATCTTCTTGTTCTTAGGTTTTCGTCTCGTTTTCCAGTGACAATGGCAACGTTATTACTCCAATTTCCTCCCCCCAACTCGACATTTCTCGTGCTTCCTACGGACGTGTCTACATTATTATTATCATTATTATAGTTGCTATTACGGACGTACAAAAGTTGAGGATGGCCCGATCCTACCCTTATTATTCTTCGCCTTCGTCTTCAATCATCCGCCGCCCTCAGTGTCCACAGTGAATAATAAGTCGTGAGTAGTTGGTCATCGTCAGGGATTTCACCCCTCCCCCCACCCCCCACATGAACCTCCAACCCCCTGGAACAACAAAGTTGGACTATCTACAACTAATAGTCTTGTCTTCAAACGTGCGAGTGTGTGTCGATGAACATGATGAAGGGCAATATTAAGTTCCCCTATTGGGCAATCATCTTCCGATTTTCTTCTTCTCCTTGTTCTTCTTCTGCTTCTTCTTGTGATACTTGTTGCAGCCCCTTGGCTGCCGCCGCCACCGCCACCAACACCGCCACCACCACCATAAATGCCCCTCGGTTTCTCGAATACTAGTGAATTCTCAGAGCAATAAGAGCGAGTGGAGCAGGAGTAGAAGAAGTGGAAGTTATGGACACAAAGGAATAATTAAGATAAACAGTCGAATCAAATAAATGACTTAATTATGTGACTCTCATCTGTGCGGAAGAAGAAGCCCCTAGTATATGTTTAATTATAATTACTACTACTTGTAGTAATAGCATGGATTTTGGCGTTGCTGGGAGGGAGACACAAAAATTTGGTGTTTGGGGAGGATACATACATAAGTAATATAATAAAAACTTAATAAATAATAGTTAATTAATTAACTAGTATTATTGCTCGATTGCTCCGGTGTGACATATAAAGTCGGTACAATTACGGTAACAATTGGGAACCCGCTTCAGGAGTCTTGGCAGCCACCAACGCGGAGTAGTACGGGTGTCGGTGTCATGAGTGCTGATCTAAGTTTGAAGATTGACACCCCTGCCGAAAGTATCGAAGCTCTTGCGAAGGAGGCTGAGGCTCTCAAGACCAAATTGGAGGAGGAGAGACAGAAGCTGAACGACGTGGCACGTATGTCGAAATAATTATCATTATAATTATTACTCATCGTCATTTGTCATACCTAGATTTGTAATGTTGTAATTGTAATCCATGATGATAATATAAGAAGAAGATCGGAATAGGAGGTCATTTGGTGTAAGATGCGATCTGCAATTTCGGGTCACAGAACATAAAAACCATGTTGAAAAGGACAACCACAGTGTAAGTCTGCAGTTGCTAAAACCAAGCGTTCACATGGACCATTTCTACGAAAAAACAAGGAAGAATTAATTGTACGCAAAAGAAAGTGTGAAAGAAATGAGAGGAACGTCAATGTTGGTCTTATCGTCTCAGTGAGGCGTGGAAAGCCATTGTTCCCAAAATTAACCTTGTGTTGAAAAAGAGAGAAGGACGGAACTTTATTTCACTGATACCGCTATGGCATTTCCCATACGACACAGCAGTACGAATTCACTTATGTTATAAAATTCACATTTCAGTTGGGCAATTCAATAATTTCATTAGCCATATAGATGATTATGAGCTATAATATTTGTATCTCTTAAAACAGCAGAAACCACTATGTCATCATTGATTTTCTTGTCAGTACAAAAACTCGTCCTGAATTCTTCAAACAATGACGTCACATGGTTCCTCTTGCTCCTACTAGTAGTTCTATAACTTCTACGTTCTTCAGATTAAAATTTAGTTTTTAGCATTGTTATCGAATCATTTGTCGTCGTTATTAGCCGGACGATGAACACACACACACACACATATGCTGTTCGAAAGCTGTAGCGATCTATTAATTTGTGAATAATTATTGTTAATTAACCATATACGTACCAAGTTATGAATGACATGTGTAAGCATAAATTAAAGAGTCCCATAAGCCACATAGCAGTGTCTAATCAAAATAATTTTTTTGTATAATAAATTTGTTTAATACAAATTTTTTGGAGAGGGATTTTGTTGTGGGAATTCTGCAAACGACAGTAGTGTTTGTCTGTACATTATTTATATAATTATATATAAATAAAAAATGATTGTTTGGTCGTTTGTGTCAGTCTCGACGGTCGCCCAACGGCTGGAGAATGTGGGTCAGCTGACGATCAAGCCCCGCCGGGTTCTCAAGGGTCATCAAGGGAAGGTGCTCTGTGTGGACTGGTCACATGACAAGCGTCACGTCGTCTCGTCTTCCCAGGTCTGAACTTTCCCTTGTTTTCAATTCTACTTCAACTTTGTCCCACGATAATAACACTACAGCATTTATATACACCAGACTCTCGCTATAAGAGATCTCCATATAAGAAAACTCTCTCTCTGTAAGACATCCTTTAGGTCCACATACCATACATAGTTGTATGCATACTATAGCTCTCTCTATAAGAGAATTCCTATATAAGAGACTGATTTTGGTGATTTATAGCCTTCTCTTATAACGAGAGTCCAGTGTATGCGTCTTCGTCCTCAGTATGTAGATCAAATGAGGAGATCAGGAGCTGTCAAACAATTTTATCAGGAGTCAGCAGGTGTCTAGATCTATAGAGAAGGGTAAATGATGGATGATGTGTTGTTAGTGTGTTGTGTGTGTGGGGGGGGGAAGTGGAAAGTATATATAGTGAGGACATTATGTCTCTTGATTTATTCCCACCACCACCACGACAAAAACAACAACATGGAAAATTTTACAGAAAGTTAGGAAAATTGAGCATGGATGTGCGGGGGGATAAATTGGGAGGAGGGGGGGGAGCAATAATAATCAATGATGATAACGGATTTTTTTGTTTGTTTGTTCTTTCCTTCGTTGTGGCGTGGACAGGACGGGAAAGTAATAATCTGGGATGCTTTCACTACGAACAAAGAACATGCCCTGGCCATGCCCACCACTTGGGTCATGGCCTGTTCCTACGGTCCTTCCGGAACTGTGATCGCTTGCGGGTAAGCCTGTCCTTCATATATATCATCATCATCTTATGTATAGCGGAGGGATGATAATTTCCGGGATGGGGAAATATTTAATAATAATTTTAAATATTTATTCATTGAATGGCTGCTGGATTGGGCTTGACTTTTGACTTGACTTGATTTGGCAGTGGCTTGGACAACAAAGTGACGGTGTATCCACTTTCTCTGGAGGACGACGCGACGCAGCGGAAAAAACCTGTGGGTACTCACACTTCTTACACTGCCTGTTGTACATTCCTTCCTAACTCAGACTATCAGGTAATTCCTTCATTTTAGAATAAATTATGGAGGGGAGTTATTAATCAAATTATTATTTTATTTTAAGCTTGTTTTGTCATATAAATAATTAATAATAATAATTACCTGATGACAATTTTCTCTTCAGATCTTGAGTGGTAGTGGTGATAGCACTTGTGCGTTATGGGATGTGGAGTCGGGCTCGAGATTACAAAGCTTCCATGGCCACAGCGGAGACGTCATGTCCCTGGACTTGGCGCCGCAAGAAAATGGAAACACCTTCGTGTCCGCCGTAAGCTTCATTTTAAATCAAGCCTAAAATTTAAATTTAAAAATAAATATTCAAAACAATTATCAAACGTTTGAAAAAATTAAAAAACAAAAGGGATCAAAATTTTGACAAAACATTTGACCAAAATTTGGCCAAAAGGTTACAAAATTTGACCAAAAAGGTTACAAAATTTTGACCAAATATTTTAAAAAATTTAGACCAAATATTTTAAAAAATTTAGACCAAATATTTAAAAAAATTTAGACCATTTTTTTTTTAAATTTTAATCAAATACTTTTAAAAATTTTGACCAAATATTTTAAAAAATTTTGACCAAATATTTTATAAAAATTTATAAAAGTTAAAAGAAAGCAATATAGATTACATAAAAATAAAAATGATTTAATAATTGGTGCAGGGCTGCGACAAGAAAGCGCTGATCTGGGACATGAGGACGGGTCAGTGTGTACAAACGTTCGACGGTCACGACAGCGACATCAACACCGTCAAGTTCCACCCGAGTGGAGATGCAATAGCTACAGGATCTGATGATGCCACTGTAAGAGAAACGAACTTCTCTATAGGAAATAAGTGTCCCATATTTGTTAGCAATATCCTACCGGAACATCCTTGAGAATAATTATTCCCATCCGTCAGCCACCACGGATCAATTTACTTTCTCTCCCATCTATTTCGCTCCTTCCCCTTCCTCCTTCCCTATAAATTCCTCTTCCCCTTCCATTTCCAAATTATTCCGCCGAAGATTCGGTTGCGGGCGATAAATACTTTTCCATATATACATATTCTTTCTTATCTCCATACGCTATCCAGCACTTTTGGGAAGTTTCCGTTCCTATCCTTCCTCTCTATAATAATTATAAAATCATAATTATTATATGTATAAGTACAATATAGGAAAATCTAGAAATTAAATTGATAAACAGTTTTTTGTGTGCAATGCGTTCGTTTTGCTGTTCTTAAAAAAATACTTACATTTTTTGATATTTTATTTATGATAATAATGTTTCCACATATATTTTTAGTGTCGACTGTACGACTTGCGGGCGGACCGTGAAATCGCGGTTTACTCAAAGGAGTCGATCATCTTCGGCGTCAACTCCGTGGATTTTTCCCACAGTGGCCGACTCCTCTTCGCCGGCTACTCGGACTACACGGTCAATGTGTGGGACAGTCTGAAATGCCACAGGATATCAATACTCTACGGACACGACAACAGGGTCTCAAGTCTCAAAGTCTCGCCCGACGGCACCGCTTTTTGTACAGCCAGCTGGGACTCCACGCTCAGAGTAATCTTCTGAAAAATTTCAAACATTTTTTTAAAAACTTGCTAAATAATTTACCAACAATTGTAAAATAGTTTTTTAATTTATTTTAATTGTTTTTAATTTGTAATTTTTTTGTAATTTTTTTGTAATTTTGTTGTAATTTTTTTGAAATTTTTGTTACTTTTTAATTTATTTTAATTCTTAAATTAATTAAAAAATTTGTATTTTTTTTTAATTCGTATTTTTTTTGTATTTTTTGTAATTAAATAATTTATTAATTTTTATAAAATATTTTACACTTTGTCCAATATTGTTGTTCCAGGTTTGGGCGTAAAGGGATTCATCCTGAACAACTATAAGAATAACATAATATACACATTAAAAATACAAATATAAATACACGAGAGTTTAGAATATAAAGGAGAAAAAATATTACTGCGTATATGGGAAGTGGAACGAGCGGGGGATCGAAGGACAAGGAAGTAGTGGACTTTAAAAGTTTTACCACAAACAAAAAGAAGAGGAGAAAAACTGTGTCATCATCATCTTTAAATGGCAGGGGAGGGGATCATCAGTAGTGAGTGTGTGAATTAACTTAAATAGAGAGGAAAAAAATAAAGAAACCCGCCAATCATCATAATTATACTAAATTAAACTTATAAATTATATTAAGCTATATTAAAAACCAAAAACTAATATATTGTATAAATATATTATAATAAGCAAGAAGCAACAGTCTTATATAAAAGTATAATTATTATATAATAATCAAATTCAAATACATAAAATATTATTACAGCAACTGAATGTAAGACAGAATGGTGTATGCAAGTCTATAGGAAAAAAAAGGAATTAGGAAAAATTGAAATATTATTATTATCATTATGATTATTAATTATCGTAGTAGTAGAGATACAAAAATTAAATGATTAAAATTATAAATTATATTAATTATAATAAATACAATATATATGTATATATGAAATATAATATGAATTACTTACTGTAAGCTGATTAAACTGAGACTTGAGGATATAAGCCCAATGGGAACATTTTTGTATTAAAGGCCGGGATACAATTTAAAGGTGTAAAAATATTTAAGAAGCTATTTCCATTAATTATTATTATTATTATTATTGCAAAATTAGTGGGAAAGTCACAAAATGACGAAAAAAAACAAAGGAAAATCGCAATCTTCTCAAATTTATCTTCCCATGTTATAATTCATATTATTATTATTATTCCAAAAATGAATTAATTATTTAATAATTGAATATGTCTTCCCCTTTTAATTTTTGCGAATCCCACCCACCCGCAGCCAATAAAAACAATATATATAAATTGCAAATTAAGAAAAATTGATCAGAGCAAATATCTGTATAAATATATAGAATATTAGAACAAGTGTATATAGTAATAATTAAAATTATAAATTAAAATAAAGTAGAAATTACAATTATTAGGAGGGCGGAAGGATATATTATAATAATAATTATAATAATAAAATAAAAATAACCTTGCATATCCTTTTCTTTTTTTGAAAATCCCACGGCGGAGTTTTGAGAATATGATGCGCTGTATTTAGATAGGATTAGATTAATTTAATCAAAATAATAATAATCAAAATATGTAAATTAATTTTAAAAGTGATGAATGTGCAATGTGCATAATATGTACATAAATAAGAGAAGAGAGAAGGCGCGGGAAGGAGAGAGTTTATTATAGGCGGGGAAAGTATTTACAAATTAAGTTTCTTCTTTCTGTGAAGGCTGAAGCTGGACATATAATTTAATTGGCACATTAGAACAGATGGGGCAAATAAGGCCGCACTAGGGCTAAACGAATACAATTTTATTTTAATTAAAATGGCTTCACCAAAAATTCCTGCAGAAAGTCCTATGTGCAAAAATTATTATTATTATTATTTAATTTAAATAACAGGATTATAATAATAATAATTTGTATCCTCGCGGTTTATATGTTCCGTATAAATAAATAATTACTTTTATTTGAATAAAGTAAACCAAAAATAATTATGGAGGAAGCAAAAGAAAAAAATTAAGATGTGAAGATGATTTTGTGAATGAAAATACTGATGTCCATTTATTAGGATTAATAATAATAATAATACAAATATTTACTACAAATTACTAAATAGTCGATGTACGTATACGTAAATGTATAAGTATAAAAAAGAAAAGAAACGAAGAAAAAGCAAAACCTCTCTCTCTCTCGCTGTAAATGTCAAAAATTCCTCCGTCGTCCTCGTTGTCGTCATCTGTCAAATCAAATGGTTATTCATCTTCTCATCCGGATATGACTTATTCCTCAAAACAGAAATCCTGTTTACTTTTAATATGTATTTTCCAATAATTTAATTATTAATTATTATCATTACTATGTTTATTCTTTTACACTCAATCGCTTTTGTATAAATGTAATTTTAATTTATTAAATTATTGTTATAGTAATTAAAGACTTAATTAATTAAACTGCTTCCTATATGGCAGAGTGATGGCGTGCGTGTGTGTCGGTGAACAGAAAATTATTCTACACTTGTAATAACAATATATATTGATTTGACAATTGTGTCCTCATGCAGTCAGCTTTTCTATAATATATTTATTATTATGTATGTACATGCATACTTAGATATGTGGGTATGATTAGGAGGAAACATGAAAAAATATTAAATTCCACAATGTCAAACCTTTCATCTTTTTAAGTTCTCCGACACCGGATGATGAATTTTGTTTAACTTACTGCTGCAACACCCGCAAAACCGCAACAACAACAACAAAGTCAATAAATAATAATAATAATAATAATCACATATACATGTTGTCTTTTCTTGTTTTTTTTTCAAACTAATATGCATTTTTCATTTTTTCATCAAATCCATTGTCCATAATAGTTTTCCATGTATAAATAGCTCCACCGATGGCTATGGCTGCTATTCAAGTCTCATCATACATGGTGCTCCATCTCTCCGAATCGGTGAAAATCCTTGCTTGCTTGGGCGAGATTACCCGGGGAATTTCGTGCGTATGAATTTTTAGGAGAGGCGCCTATACCTGGTATGGTTTTAGAAGAGCCAGCGACCGGTGCTCTTTTCAATAAATATTCACTCAATTGGAAATTAAATCCGGATGATAAATAGTCAACCACCCACTGTAGGTTTAAATTTTAATAAATTATAATTATTATTATATTATAAGTCAAACGTGTTTGAAATAAATGGAATACGTGGTTTTTTAT
Source organism: Lipothrix lubbocki (assembly GCA_034696945.1). NCBI lineage: Eukaryota > Metazoa > Arthropoda > Collembola > Symphypleona > Sminthuridae > Lipothrix > Lipothrix lubbocki. The sequence continues at coordinate 13,758 of JAQGAK010003612.1, forward strand.
ATATAAGATTCAAAGTTTATTAGCCAAGCTTTCGTTCACCTTCACCAGCTGTGAACATCCTCAGGGCAGTTATACGAATGGGGCATAAACAAAAAATTTTTTGAAAAACATAATTTAAAAAAAATATTAACATTTTAAAAAAACAAAATTCAGTTTTTTGAAATATAAAACTATAATAATTTCAAGTTTGGAATAATAGGCTTCCATGCGTTGCTTAGTAAAAATAAGATATAATAATATTATATAATAATTTAATTATAAAATATATTATAAGTTTGAATAAATACAGAATTATATTGTGTGGTATAAGTATAGGGTGTCAACCATTATTCAACATTAACCGAAAAATCAAACACAGAACTCCAAATGACTCACAATTGAAATTGGCGTCTAAAAAGCGTAAAGTTCCTTGGTCAGTTCTAGTAATCTAGAGATGAGCAGTTTCATTGAATACATACTACGATTTTCAAACTGGGATCATGTCTAACAGCACAATTTCCTGCTATATGTATAATACAATTTTCCCTAAACTTGCACAAATGTAACGTCAAACCAAACTTGACCTGCACTTAAACTTGTCAAATTCTCCGAAACCTCTCTACTTTTAAATAGAACTTGAGAACCACTTTGGTGTGTTTTGTGGGTCCTAGGTATTTTTTCCGCCGCGTTTCCCCGCTGTCATTTCTTCCGATAGTAATATTAGTTAGCCCGCCATCGGAGTATTATTCCCGCCCATACAATGGAATTCTGTTAATAACGTTGTCATGGCATTGCAGCAC
>JAQGAK010003613.1:0-14526 GCA_034696945.1 Lipothrix lubbocki
CAGATGCCTAATTGTATAATTTTCGTGAATATTGAAGGGGCTCTGCCCAAATCAATAAAACCATACTTACTTACTTATTGTTTTGAATTCACGTTGAAAATTTGGGCTGATAGTTAATCGAAGATTTCTTTGTTTAAAGCTTATATCTATTCACCCCTATATTCAATTAATTTATGGGGATATATTTAAACCCCCAGTAAATATGAGAGAAATCACCAGTAAATCTACCAACAGTAAAAATATACAAAGTCAGCAGTAAATTCTTGAATCAGCAGCAAATTCATGAATCAACAGTAAATTCATGAATCACCAGTAAATTCATGAAATCGCCAGTAAATTCATGAAATCGTCAGTAAATTCATGAAATCGTCAGTAAATTCATGAAATCACCATAATATTTGCGAACTCATCAGTAAATCTATTAAATCGCCAGTAAATTCGTGAGATCACCTAAACATCAATAAAATGGTTAAAAAATCCCCAAAATATTATCAGAAAAGTTGGAATTTTATTAGTAATTAAATTATCGATTAACTTTATTACAAGAACTTACTAAAGTAAACTTATTAAGCAAGCCCAGACGAGTTTTCTATTACCAAAGTTTTAAGGGCACAGAGTAGCATAAATGTGGCATGACATACTTAAATGGCATAAAGAATGGAAAAAATATTTTTGCCACCAGTTTCGTAAATTAATAAGAATTGAAAAGTAATAACCAATAGTCGTAGTTAACTAATCAAATAAATTTTCAAATCCAAAATTTGAACAAATTAACTTCACGCAAATACAGTGCAGATCTTTACCTATATTTAACTTGATTTCGAAATTATTATTACTTGTTCCAACTGCTCGTGCTAATTTTCAATATTGGAGAAAACATTATTTTTATGGTCGGGAACAACGTGTTTTCACAATATAGGGAAAAAAATTAATAACTTTAGGTATCAAATCCCAAAATAGCTAAACAAACGTATTCTATTCTAACATAATTTTTGACATTACTTCCAATGGCATCAAGTCCATTTTAGCCAGCCTGCCATGGTAAAAATAAATTTTTGGTGGCATAAATACTGCCTTGCAAGCGTGTAAACTTGCTCAATTTTGTCACAGAAATGATTACATGTATTCGCTGAAAACAATACATGTCATTGATTGAAAAAGGTTTAAATAAAAAATCGGTTTCAATAATTTCCGAGATATATTACGGATTAATTGATGATTTCAATAATTCGTCGGCGACTCCGATCCCTCCCCCACCCCCTCCCACCCTACTCCTCCCATCTCACTTTGTATCTCGGAATAACACTTGAATCCATTATTATAATATTAATTATACGATAATAAACAACGAAATTATTAATAGAGAGAAGAAGAGATTATGTAACTGTATAAACCAAATCATGAATTTTTTGACGATTTCTCAATTTCACTTGTGATTTCACAAATTTATTTATTATTTCATGAATTTACTAATGATTTTGCAAATTCAGAGGCGATTTGATGAATTTATTGGTGATTTCATGGACTTGCTGGTAATTTCATGGATTTGCTGGTAATTTCATGGATTTGCTGGTGATTTCATGAATTTACTGGTGATTTTTTGAATTTACTGGCGATTTCATGAATTTACTGGCGATTTCATGAATTTACTGGTGATTTCATGAATTTACTGTCGATTCATGAATTTACTGCAGATTCATAGATTTACTGCAAGTTTTTACTGCTGAATTCATTGTATTTACTGTAAGTTTAAATGGTAGCCTAATTTATGTGCATTTATGTAATTTGTTTTGTCTACATTTCCTTGGAATTGTGCAAAGAATTCCACTGTAATGATTATCATTGTTCCAATATTCACTCATCTATTCTTGATCATTTGATTTTGACAAAATTTCATACGACAATCGCATATATGATAATGAATCTATGGGCTTCTACATAGCTTTGATTTGATTGCAAACATTAAAAAGTTTCTACGCCCACCGCGTTTCCGGTCGATTGGGAATATTTAAAGCCCTCGCAATAAATATCCATCATTAAAGGCTCAACCGCCACTAAACAATAATTGTCTGAATGAAAATTTTCCAAAACATTCATAAAATATTCGTCATGGCAAATAATTTCCTAAAAGTTGTTATTCTTCTCGCAGTACTGGCTTGCTTGACTGAAGCCTGCAGAGGTCCCGTGCAAAGTTGCAGAAGGAACAACCAATGCTGTAGTTTGAAGTGCCAGAAAATTAAACCCTTCAAAAACGGCCTATGTGTTGGGCTTCCTATTCCTATTGGCAAGCGGTCTATTAGTGATGATGATAACGCTCAAGGTATGTTTTTCCAAATATTATTATTTTCATAAAATTTTACAATGAATTTGTCGGATTAATTTGATTTGCAGTTTTATCTGTAAAACCCAATTCAAAATTCAATTGAATATTATGAAAGGCATCTGATCTCGGCTCATCTAATTCATAGATTGATTTTTAAACGTTGTAGAACTCGACACTGACGTTGATGTCGAAAACGAAGAGGAAGCTGACTCAGCGGAAAGCGTCTTTGGACTCGGAGATGTGAGTTTTGAAATAATACTCTGAATGTTTTTCACTTCGCGATTCGTGATCATTTTAACAACTATTGTATAAATTATTTGGAAATTATTGTGTAAAATATTTAATTACAGGAATTTTGAAATCAATTTTAAAGCGTATTTTAATACATTTGTTGCATATTATTAACATTCAAATGTAGTGATAGATAATTTTTTCATTTTTATAGAACCAGAAGTGCGTCGGCAATGGAATTCGTTGTGGAAGATTCACAAACCGGAAGTGCTGCTCCGGATTCTGCATGCTTAAGAAAGGGCAGTTTTTCTATCGTTGTGCTGACAAGGATGAAGCGTAGTTCTTTTACCTTTTCAAAATTTCGTCGTTTTTAATAAATTATTGTTTATAAATTAGCTATAAATGTATTACTAAATGTAATCAATTTAAATAAATTAGTTATAGATTTAGCACAAAATCGATACAATTGCCATGAATTTATTTTAAATTTAGACAAACTTTAAACAGTTGCCATAAATTATGTTACCCTATACAATATCTATACAGTAACATTACATCAAAAAGTATCCTAAAATAAAATTATTAAGAACGATATTTTCATTCATTCATTCGTCTCACGTTAAATAATAGCAACTTTTTAGATATTGTAAATGGAATAACATATGTACATTGACATTCAAATTCACACACTGTGGGCATACATACTGCATTTCGTCGACGAAGGATCCCAAAGTACCAATTTCTATCCTTTCAACATTGAAATTGGTAGCTTTTGACATTTCACTGACGATTTTTTCTCATTATCTCTCACACTATGATTTTTTTTATCGCAGATAATTGTGTGCTTATGATGCTTTAGCAAATATTTAATGTATTTTTGTGTATAATGACGCTCATGATATAGCAGATTGCTTATAGATTTGTTGTCGATAAATTTGTATTTATTGTTCAATAAAATCAACTAATAATATTATAAATTCTTTAAAAATACAGAACAATTCAATATTTAACGAACGTACGAATAACGAACCTATCTAGAATGATTTCCTAAAATTTGGTTGTTAAAATAATTCCAATATGCTAATTATTCTTTAGTTATTAAACGTAATAGTTCTGGCATTTATCTCAAAGCTTTTCAACAGCGGCCAATTATTTGTTTCGAATCTTCATCAACGCTGCCCCACGCAGCCCTGAATGAACAACTCTGCATCATATTTTTTGATTTTGAGAAGTTAATATTATTACTATTTAAAAATTATATTCGCAGATTGCTCGTGTCACTGTAAAAGGAATTGTAAATATTTATGGTAAAATTCGTTATCCCGAGGTATGCATAAATAGGGATGACATAACTCCAAGTTTTTACAATAATTCTGGAAGTTTCCTCTTTCCCAACGGTTGAAAGCAATACTTGTCAGCTTAAATACGTGTGTATTTAAATAAACAAAGTCAAATAAACACATTTGTTTGTAATACATATGGTAAATTGCTATCATAAATGGTCCAAAAAGCTAAAATCATGTTTTGAAAGCGAATAGTGCTGAAAATACATGTAAAAAGCGAAACGTGCAAAATTTACAAAGCCAAAGTGTGAAAATAAATCGATTCTGCACATGTTAGCATTTGAAGAAATGTCTAAATAAAATATGATGCACTTGATCTTAATGTAGATATATGATTCGTCGTTGTGATACAGAAATTGTGTTTACAATTAGCAGCGACTTCCATAGTTAAACCAGTCTATAACAACAATTTTATTTACAATTTAATGTAGTTGTTTACAACCGGATAGGTTATTTTAATTTACCAAATTAAATGAAATTAATAATTGACAAATCATTTGAAATCGTGCAATAGTCTATAACGTTAATTTATCAAATTTACAGAACTAATACTGGGAAGGTACATTTTGAAATTAAAATTTGCAAACATTATCGTGGTACACGACTTGCACAGCGATATTCTGAACTATTAGGTTTGCGAATACAGAATCGGGGGCAGCCGGGTGTTTTCCGGCTACACTTCGCCCCATTTGCGGCGCACTTTATGTCTTTCAGCTGCTAAAACATGCCCACATTTAAAAATTAGCCATGAATATCAACGCATCAATTAAACCCATGGATTGGTCAAAAAGAATTTAAGACGAAAAATGTAATAAAATCACGATAGAAGAAAGGAAGAGTCTTTTTTTGGTGTTCTTTTTCGTTTCTATGGGTCAACTGATCGGAACCAACGACTATGAAGTACCTTTGCGATGCATTTACGCATCTACCCATGAAGCATCACGTACCTTTGCTATTGATTTTCAGGCACCCATCCATAAAGTCTATAAGATCACGTACCTTTGCTATTGATTTTCAGGCACCCATCCATAAAGTCTATAAGCATCGTGCACCTTTGCGATCCATTTTCAGCACCCATCCACAACGACTATGAAATTAATTAGTTGCGATTGATTTTCCGGTCACCCATCCATAAAGGCTAATCACACACCTTTGCGATTCATTTTCGCGCACCCATCCTTAATAATTACCTAATTAGTCTCGCATAATCACACTCCTGTTTGTTTACACCAATTCCAATTTGCTGCCATCTTCTGGTTATTGTTGTTGTTGTCCCGATTATTATGAACAATATTCATATTTGTTTATGGGAATCAGCATTGTCCCCCATTATAAATCACATTTTGACCATTAGTGACAAAATTTACAGTAATTGGCCAAACCTCAACAGCATCTCAACAACAACTTTAACAGGAACAACAATAGCAACATATTAAAACCCATGGAGCATTTAATGGCACCCGCATCATTGGCCATCCGCGAAACATTTACGCTTTGATGTTTATTTGCCCACAATTATGTACTCTCATTTAAATTATTTAGGTGTACATACGCATCAAATTAATTGCATTTGCAAAAACCACACTTTCATTCGTAAATGAGAGTTGCAATTGTAAATCACAGTTGTCATTCAAAATTCACACTTCCATCCAAAAATCACACTTCCATTCAAAAATCATACTTTTATTCAAAAATCACACTTCCATTCAAAAATCACGTTTGCCATTGTAATCCCCGTTTGCTCTTTTTAATTACATTTTGTATGCATAATGCTCCCAGATTGCTCCAGAAATTCGGAAAAAATGCATATTGATTTATTTATCTTTTTGGAATAAATTTATGATAATGATGTTTTAAAATATAGTATGCCAATATTGAAATAATTTTATATTGTAGAAAAATTTGTAAAAACTAATTTTTTAGTTTTATTATTTAAATATAACATTGTACTTGGGTTGCAAATAAGTATTTGTACTTAAAGTCATGGGGTTTCCTGAATGTTTTAAAAGAAATATACAAAACTAATTATTACAGAGATCTTTCTTGACAGTTTTTCAAGAAATGTAGAATGAAAAAAGAAATGCACAGATCATATTAATATCCTTTGTAATATTAAATGGTTTACACATCAGTCTCTTTTCCCCAAAAAACATTAAATAATTATTTTCTAATATCATAGAAAAATTTATCAGTTTTATTTTTATTGAACACATTCATGTTGAATAGTTTTCTTCAGTCTTGTCACACCACCACCAAATGTTTATTTTCCCAGCACCGATTTTGACTTCTCTCATCACTGACATCGATTCTCGCCTCCTGATTTCAATTCGTCCCCTCACTAACATCATCCTCAGACTCACTTTCATCAAACGTTCCAGATTTTTTCGGACAATTGCCCAGTCTTAAATGCAGATTCATACTTGGAACGGTCTTAAATTTTGACTTGCAATAAGGACACGCGACTGGCTCTACAAGATTAATAAACATTTATTATCATCACGACATTTTTAAAATTTGTTTTATCAATTTCAAATGTTTTAATGAGGAAAAAGTAAACTTACCAAAATCAAGCAAATGCACTAGGCGCATATGATTTTTCATTCCTACACGGAGCTTTAAATTCCCGATCACACACAGAACAAGTCCTCGCCTTTGCCGTAGAACGATGTAATATGGGAGGCGACTTTCCGACTTTCCTCTTTGTCACCACTTTAGCAGCAGGCTGCCGAGCATCTTCCTCATCTTCACGAGGCCTCCTAAAGGACGTGCTGGCTCGCTGATCTTCGTACAGAGCTACAACACATGACGACGTAGATGGCTGGGGATTGGGGGAACATTCGCTCAAAATACTGGCCTCCTCTTCCAATTCCACCACTAAATCATGGTAATCAGTACACAAATTAAAATAAAATTAGTTAACAATAATATTTACTTTAAATACGTATTTAAATAACAAATAAAATCAATTTGACTTACTCAAATCCCGCTTTTGCAATTTATGATTGTGGAAAGCGTTTTGGAGTCCCTCCGCCGTCGAACAATATTGTTTTTTCTGGTGCTTCCAACGGCACACAAAGTAATCGATTGGAGGTACGTACAGCTCATCCGCATAATTCACAGCTTTACAAATCGATACACCAAGATTTATAACTGCATGATAAACACCGGATCGGAGCATGATGATTTCGCCTGCGCGCTGATAATATATTAAATATTTGACTCCCCAACTTCGGAGGGTTTCCCATTTTACCAGAGGACAGTGGTGTTTAAGGTATGACTTGCACTTCTTCTAAGTTGGAGAACAAACGACTACAGACTTGATCCTTGCTTCAAACTTCTCCCTGAACTCTCGTGGGATAATTATCCACAACTCAACTCCTGCAACCAAGACGTTCATGGAATCAAGTTTAAAGTCCTTCACATGCATAGGGCTTGTGGAAAATGGAGAAGCGCAATACAAATAAGGTGTTTTCACGCCCAGCATTTTACGCTCTTCCGACATTTGGTACAACGAATCCAAGGAGTCTATATTGAGGAAATTTGCTCTATTCCCAAGAATAAACAATTTTTTAGAGCGATGATTGTGGACAGAAAGTTTTCAGAGCAGCTTCCTTTTCAAGATAAATGTCAACAATTTCGTCATTTAAAGTTATTTCTGCGTCCTTGAGGGGAACATATTCTAATGGTTTGAACATTTTCAGAAATTCTCCAATCTTTTTCATTGTCGGCGTTTCTTCCTTCTGAATAAAATAGACGCCGTCGTTTTGATCACTCTGAGAGTATAATTTATACACCATTGTTTTGATATCACAATCCCATTGGGCTTCAAAAGATTCAATTTCCACCACTTCTCGAAACTGGACCAGATCCGGCAAGCGAAAAATTCCAACTTCCCCGATGGATTTTGCGAGCGTCATGAAAGAGTAGCGGAGCCTTGCTAATTTGTTGTAGTTCAAAAGAGATAGTTTGTGAGCTTTTAATTGGAATCCTTCGTCCATTAGAATCATCTCCGGAGCAAGGATCGAAAAGCTGTAAAAATAATTTTAAAATGTTATAATGTCAATTTAAATTTTTTTAAAGCTCGTTCAATCATTTAAAAATCAAAAATGTGATGTATACAATAGTTGTAATTTACGCATAAATCACACCATTATTAAAAATCCACACTGTGATTTATACACATGAAATGCGATTTACATACAAAATGTGATTTACAAAATGTGATTTATGTGCAAAATGTGATTTACAAAATGTGATTTATGTGCAAAATGTGATTTATGTGCAAAATGTGATTCATGTGCAAAATGTGATACATACAAAATGTGATTTATGTGCAAAATGTTATTTATGTGCAAAATGTAATTTATGTACAAAATATGATTTACGCAATAATTGTTATGTACACATAAATTACACTGATATGCGCACAAAAACAAATAATATTGCTACATAAATTACCCGTATAAATCACACACATAAATCACACCTACATTAATAAATCACGCTTGCATGTATAAATCACATTTCTACACATAAATCACGTTTTTACACATAAACTACATTTCTATACATAAATCACATTTTAACAAATAAATCCCATGTCTACACATAAATCACAAAGTTGATCCTGCACGTAAATCAAATTCGTATACAGATCGCACACATACATTTTAATTCACATTTCGGATTTATTGTATTAAAATATTTAGAGTAAAAGTGTTTTTATAAAATACTTACAATTCGTTCGATGACATCCTACAGGCAGGCTTCGGCAGTATAATCGATGGGAATGGAAAACCAGAAAATGTAAAAAACTAGAAATAATTATTGAATGCTTGAACTGGAATATTGATTTAATATAATTGGGGAAGAAATGTCAAATTGTAAATGGCACATTTACAAGGAAAAGTTATGATGCAGACAGATAACAGAAAAAATTAGGAAAATTGAGAACAGAATAGAAAAGATGAGAGTGAATGTCGAGAATTCGACCTGCTGGCTGAGGCTGAAGGTGCAGACTGAGAGGGAATGCGTGGGAAGAGTGTACATGCCGCATTCCTCCTTCTTTTTTGCAACAATCTAATTCCCGCGCCTTGTGCTTAAATATTCATATTTATTTGCACAAAAGTGAATCAAAGATTATACTTGTAAATCCGTATAAAATTTAATTTCCATAATTTCCATCCACTAAAGTTTTAATTTTTTCAGTATATGTATGAAACCCCTTACAATTGCTCTAAAAACTGTAAAATCATTTCTCTTGAATGAATCCTACTGCTTATAATGCAATCTATGAAATGAGAAATATTAAAAATTAATAAAAAAAGACTAGATACAGGATAATTTCATCTTCAGTTTTAATAGAACAGCGTCCTTTCAGTTAAAACCACTGCAAGTTAGGGGACATTAAATAAATGAGAGTGAGTTAAATAATTCATCAAAAGCATAATAGCAATACTTATACCTTAAATGATATCATTAGGATAGCGGACTATTATTAGAACTACTAATAACAATTTACTCAAAGAAATTATTTCCAGGAAATGCAGAAATTTCGAAATTTTCATTTGTTTTAAGTACGTTACACAGTGTTTTAAACAAATAATAAATTAAATTAGCAAATAAATAGTTACACATTTTTTGAATTTTGTTTCTAAAAATAAATATTTATTTGAGAAAAACAAATATTCAAATATGAAATAAAAAAAGGTCCCAATTAAATTAATGGCCGATAATCTTGTGATAATTTGTTAAACAAATTAAAGGCAATGTCTGCCAACATGGCAGATTCACTTTGGAGTGTCCCACATTTATGCACAAATAGTAATCCATAAAATACGCTGTTTACTCAGTTGAGTGAAATCATCGCTTCGTATGTTTTCTCATTCTATGCATAAAGTTCATATACTCGCTAATGTGTGTTTTTACATATGTCGTGTATACTCGAATGCAATCATATGAGATTGTTACTTTCTTAAACCCAAAATTATCCCCTAATCGATGAACTATACCTTATGTAAACGTTATTCACAGTAAGAGAGTCCATTATTGACGCTAAAGCAATAAGTAAGTAGTGATGTGAACAAACGGTTAAAGAATTTGTTTTATTATTATTAACTTTGTTAACCAAATTATTTCGATAGGTCGCCAAGAGGACTGAGAGGAGTCAATATTTAGTACATTTTGAATCTAAAATTGCGTTTTTAATATTTGTGCTTTTTAAGAAGGACGATAAATTGACGATATTGTTAAATTATTATTTTCCAAGTTTGTATGTTAAAATAATATATAATATTGCAGTGCCAATAAAATCCAAGTAGCAATAAAACTTTTTGCATCGGAGCACTCACATCGATGCAAACTTAGGGGTTCAATTATTTTTCCGATTTCACTCCGATGAGCGTGTATGAGTGGAATATTATTTCGATTTTGGAGTTCCTTCCATCAATAGTTCTCAACGGCTCATAGGTAACCACACTGGGATTTGAACTCACATCTTAAAATAAAGCACTTCTTTCCGAATCCAGCACCCAATTATAGTTTGCTGTAAAAAATAAAATAAAAATTTATTAAATAAAGATTGTAATAATTGTATAACTATTTTAATTTATATATTTAAATATTTAAATTATGAATTTATTGTACTTACAGTTACCGTGATTTTCCCTTTTATGATCCTGAAATGCCTTGTTCATTCCAGCACTTGTGGGATAATAATTCAAAAACTGATGTTCCTTCTTACAGCGACATCGGAACTTTGGAGGAATGCACATATACCTTGAATCGGCATAATTTACTGTCTTGGTTTGAGTGACGCCAAGATTCATAACCTGATGCGAGACACCTGATCCCAAAAAAATCGTCTCTCCTGGCTGCTGATAATAAAGACAGATATTCCACTCCCCAAGATCGAAGCGTCTCCAATTTGACAAGAGGTCTATGCTTCATCAAATAAGCCGGGCAGCTCTTCTCCTCGGGTTTACATGGGACGAGCTGACGTAGGTGGGCATAGTATTTTTCCGTCTGACTTTTTGGAATGACGACCCACATCTTCAAAGAGCCGGCCAGATTTACATTATAACTGTCTTTAATTAAAAAATAAAATAAGTTAAAATAAGTTAAAATACTGTTGAAAGAATTTATGACCAAAATAATTATATAAAAGACACTCTACACATAAGCCATTTAATCGTGGGTTATAAAAATAGACTATTAGTTCCTACTCAAATGTGATTATTTCCCAAATATAATAATTCTTCAATTGTTTCCATTCGGATTCAGCTATTGATGTATGCGGATGTTTAATAATAATTCGTGTAAAGTAAATTTGAATAAAAGATCAAGTTCGTAAACTATAAACACTGTCCCTGGTGTTATAGCCTTAGAGTTTTCTTCTCATCAAAATCATTTAATTGTGAGCATAGTCTACTTCTTAGAAGGATTATTAACTGTTTTGATACTGATAAGGGTATATTCATATTTCCACCCTATGATATGTTATTGCTCTGCCATTAAGGTGTGAAAATGTAAATAATTATAAACGCCCCATGTACATATTATATTAACGGCAGCGATAGGAAGATATTGTGCAAGGGAACTACTCTAATAATTAAAGGTAAATATTACGTCATTATTTAGTTATTACGAATTCTCCTGATATCTTATCAGAGCTTATTGACTATTGCCCAGTTGATGATAAAATTTAATGAAATGGATACGTAATGACATGACAAATCATCTATAAGTTAAACTGTAGACTGAAGTAAGTTATAACTGAATTTATAACATGATTCAAATCTGACAAAATTGTAAATACAAGAATTTAATGTTTTCTAGCTTAATTTAAATTTATCTTCAGATACTGAAGAATTTGGTATTTTTCCGAGTTTAAAACAAGCAAACTAGCCTTGATACTCAATGAAACGTAGGATTAGTTGAAAAAGTTGACAATTGCCGACAGCTCCAACTTGCAAACGTAAATTGAATCTCCCCTTTTTGAATACACGAGGAGCAACAATAGTTTGCGATCGGGTTACATGGAGTTCCTGCGACTGGGCAACGCTGTAATAGTGAAAAATACATTTTGCAAAATACATGTGTTTTTCAGATTTATTTACAAATAAATACTTATTACATTTTCAAATTTGTTTCCAAACTGGCAATACAATAAACACTATTTATGCTGGTGACTAGAATTTTACTTCAGTACAAACTATTTTATATGTACAATACCTTTGCTATGGGAGTCGAAGTGAAAGATTCTTCAGTTGTATCTGCATCGATGCCATCGGTACTCTCATCGATGCAGTCCTTTTCAGAATTATTTATTAGAGGTTCTGCATCATTTATAAAATTTTGAATTGTTAATGAATTGAAATAAGTTATATTTTAAGTTCACAATACAAAATAACACCAATAGCAAATTTTACCTTGAACTGTCAGAAACGGAGCGCTGAAACTGACCACTATAAAGAGGTATATTTTGATTACCGCCTCCAAAGCACATGCCATTTCTAAACAATGGTCTAACAAAAGCCGCCACCGCAACACTGATCGCTACTCCGGCAAGCCTGATATGGCCATTTCCAAGCTGTGGCCAAGCAAGTCAATGTTGCTAGAAGGACGATTACTTGAAGAATTTTGGTAGCCAAGGTGACTTGAATTTTTTCGTATCATATGCGTATCTTTAATTTATTTGTACACAGAAAATTTTAGACTGTACCGTATCAGTGTGATATTGGGCCCGTATATATACGAGTTTAAAAAAACACGGCAATTCTAAATAAGTTAAGTCGTTGTGAATGTGGTATGTATTGCGCACACTCTGTAATATCGTATTGAGATTGTTTAGACCAAGTCTAATTTGAATACAAATTCATTTATAATGCAGTTCTGGCTAAAATGTTGGTGATTCTTACGAATGGTCTTTGTTTGCAGTGTTTGCAACTCTGAAAGTCAATCCAAGTTCTCGTGAAGAATCAATAGTTTACTAAGTAACTTAATTTAAAATTGTAAATCCAATTACGATTTGAATGATGAACCTCCACATTTTAATTGTATCATTTTCATAGATTGTATCCCTATATGGCTTTCACAGTCAGTGCATTCATTGTTCCGAATTTAAAAAAAAATCAATAACCAGATTTTGTTTACGATTGATGCTTTTGTACTTTATTCTGTTTTGAAGGTTAGACTGAAACGTTCGCGGTAACTGCTTGGGTAATACGCACGCGATTAGCTACAAGTATCTGAATTTTAAATCGTCGTTATAAAATTTCATATTTATAAATTAAACTCAATTGATGAACGAACCCAGTAAGCTAGAAAAGAAGTTAATAATACAAACCCAATTGCAGCTGATGCTTTGTAATGTAAAGTTGTTTTTGGTAATTTCTAATCACCAGCATCATGCAAATATTAGTATGTATAGGCCGAATGTTGGTTTAGTTACTTTGGTAAAATTTAAGGATAGCGACCATTCCTGCAGCCATGAATGTTCATAGACATCTACAATATTCCTAAAATTTTCCTGCGGATTGTGAATGAATGATTGCATTTAAGAATAAATAAATATTTAAAAAGATTTTCCTATAATTGAAGTAATAACTTGATAAAAATGCAAATATAAACAATAAATTAAGAGTAAATTCAAACAAAATACTTTGTATTTACTGACAGCACAACAATGACATAAACAGAGAACTCCCAACATTTGATTTGGCAACAAATCTACAGGATAATACAATTAATTAAATTAAGGATTACCTATTTGAGCACGGTAAAAATGTAGATCAGTAAATTATATTTTTCCGGGTAAATTCGTATATATATACGCTCCGAAAATCAAATTGCATTCAATTCAGTCTCAGCAACAACAGAAACAACCCAGAATAAAAACCAAAATAATTAACTATAATTAACTATTACAGAATTGAAAAATCCACGCCACAATGAGTAACAAAATAATTAAAATTATCCTACTGCTTGCATTTCTGGCGTGCACCGCCGATGCATGCAAACGCGAAAACAAGGCTTGTCGAAGAAATAGCCAGTGCTGCAGTAGCCGTTGTCAGAAATTCCCATTTTTCAGAAATGGCCGCTGCCTTCGGAGTTTTATGATTAGTGGAACGATTAAGTTTAAACGGTCAGCTACTGACGATAATGGAGTTCGAGGTAAGATTTTATTATTAAAAAACAATTTATTAAAATAACAACCAATTCTTCAATATTTTTATTAATTTCCAATAAATATTTTTTAAATAAAAGATGTAATAGGTGAAGCAGAGTTTTTTGACGAAAATGACGAAGATAATTTATACGATGAGCAAATCGATGAGAACGAAGAATATTCAAATGAATTTACAACTTCGATTCCCCAGGCAAAGGTATAGTTTGTGAAGGAATTATTTTTTGCCGAATTTTAAAATCTTCTAAAATGATTGTTTGGTACGTATTAAAAACATGGATGTAGTACGAAAACGTATTTACATATTCACGTGTTTGAATAATCTTCTTTACGCTCACTTGTGGTTTTATTTAAAGCAAAATGAAGCATGAGCGATTGTTGCGTTGAAAGTCTTGAATTCGCAATATTTTTAGAACAATTCGAGATAAAAATAATATTAATAG
>JAQGAK010003614.1:0-14523 GCA_034696945.1 Lipothrix lubbocki
GTCTAACTTTCCATATACATCATCCGAATCCGAACTGGTATTTTGTTTTGAAACAAATACTTCATACCTAATTAAAGTGACACAATAACTCTAATCATGACCTAATAATCATTAATTAAAGTAAAACACGTACTTATACACTATAATCCATCATATAACCTAACCTAGAAAAACAATCGAAGATGACAAGTTAGATGAAAGTATTGCCTAACTTGTCCTGACCTTTATACTCCTCACAATACCACAATTGCATCTACTTACGTATGTATTAACATTGTGCGCCGATAAGCGGCTTATCTCAAGCACACAATAAAATCATGTGTGTACTGCGTGAAGGCTAGACTAGACAATGATTTATTTACTATAGTTGTACACAATTGAAATGTTCTACGTCAAAAAAATTTACAATTTGTAAATTACAAACCACTCGTACGTAAACTTCAATTCTTCAATCTAGTTATTATCGGTAAACGAAAAACCACACAGAGATGAAGGTACATCCATAAAAAAAATATGGAAGTTATTTCCACAAAATTGACTTTTGTAAACAAACATTTCCTGCAAATAATGTTTTCACAATAAGACTATTCAAACAATCATGTACATATGTTTGTGATCACTAATACAAATAAGCTGGAATGGTAAGGGATGTATAAAATCATTCCATGATAGCCTAAAAGTACTTTGCCTACTACTTTTGCCATCAATCAGTACTTTCTTCCAGCCTGTATAATCGCTGAAATTTGTAATATCATTTTACACCGCACCAGTTTACTTGATGCACATGTTTACAATTAACAGTAATGAAGAAGAACATTAGAAATCCTGCTCCTATCTTAGATTGCCTGCAAAAAATTACATTTATAACTATCACTGCCTATATAATGTACAAACTAGTAGCGAATATTGTGTTATGACCTTTATCGAACTACATTTTTTCGAGGTCGTCATCCACAATTATTGCCAATCATGCAAATACTAAAATTTACTCGCAGATTATTAAACGTGCAAAAAAAACTAATCAAGGCACTACATTTAACTTTAAAAGTAAACACGAAAGGAGTTACTTGGTAAATGAACATAGAAAAATAAGCACACGTGCTTGATGTGATTCGAAAATTGATCGACCGACAAAGCGACACGCTATGCGATATAAGTACAGCAAGCTCTAATAGTAACTCCTCCATCATAAAAATATTTCACTTTAAACTGGAAAATAATCGCATTATAAACCACAAACGATTACATTTGAGTTCAATGGAAGATAATATTTTTTCTATGGTAAGTGGTAAGTAAACATTAGATTTCAAAACTAACGATATCTACGCTTACTTATTACAATTAGCTTGCTCTAATTTGAATAAATAGAAAAAAAATCCAATCTGCAAAGATGAGATGAGGACTATTCTCACCTTTGGTTCCCGGTCGTCCCTCTTCTTTACCCATGGTTTCTGGATAGCCGCATAAAACGGCCAAGTGATTACGTCGTACACAAATGTTAAGGCCTTAAGAGCCCACAATATCAATGTTTCTGCAAACCCCATCGTTTCGTCTACTTTGGTTCCAGGAGGAGATTGTGGTGGTAACTCTACAATGAATAAAAACCAACTGGTAAGTTTTAAATAAAAGTCCATGAATCAACACTTCATTTATTTGCATTATCTATGCCACAGTGGCATTAGCACAGTACTTGACTTGCATAATATTTTCGCGATGCGTAACACGTGCACACATATCATGATTACATGTAGCAAACCTAATCAATAAAAGTGTACTATATAGTCCAAATTGTAATGAATGATTCAAGGAAAAAATATGCACAACAAATAGCTTATAGTTACGTATTGTAAATAGTACACCAAACGTAAAGAGCCTTTCAATTCAAACCTAGAATTAACATTACAAACTGTATTACACCAGTTATAGAGGTTGGTGCTGGTGGTGTCATACATCTACAAAATAAAGTTCAAGTCTGTTCCACGTTCAACAATACATGATTTTTTACATTTAAAAACCTCCACAAAAAACGTATCTCCTAGTATAATATTTCTTGCTAGATCAGGAATATGTCGAGCTGCTAACAAACTTTTAATTATTTAGTTTTGGATACCACTTATACGCACATGTATAACAGATTTCCCCAACGCTAGCCCCAACTACCACAAAAAACAGTGAAAACAACAAAACTTTATATTCCATCTAAGGAAGTTGGAAGAGTAAACAATATTAGGAAAGGTCATGCATCAACATCGTTTCCGAAATGTCCGTTACAAAATCGTACTAAACGGTTTAACAAAGAGTAACCCAAAAAGATAGAGCCTATTTAGGATTATTAACAGAGTGAACATCTCAGAACTACAAACACTAATATTTCAGAATCTAATATAATACAAGTACAGCTTGAGAAAGAAAGAATATTTTATTCACCTGTTACTTACAAGATCTACTTTCTAAATTAAGTGTAACGAGGACTGTGATTTTTGGATGATAGTCCTAAAAAGTATTTTGCGAGTTATTTCAGGTCTAATTCCTTTTACAAAAATATGTAACCACTACACTTATGTGTAAATTAAGTGTATCCACTTAACCCAACCCACAGGATTTTCCTTTGCATTCGGAAGCGCAGTAGAATTGGTCAATGTCAACCAAAATCTTAGAAAAATATGTGGTCACTGGGGCATTGTGGTTCGATCCCCATGAACTGTACTGTATGTATTTGGTATGGGTTGATTTTTGCAGGAGACAAATGCTGCTAACAACTATCACTATAATATGTAAAGTTATTTAGGATGCAAAATAATTACTATCAGAATCGGAACGTACGTTATCCCTACAAGACAAAGCTTCCTACTGTGTAATTTTAGTACGAAAAATCAGTGCCGTCACCCAATAATGAAACTGGCATTCATACCTATATGGTATAGCCAGCATTTTCTTGGCAAACTTGCACTTTTATCAGAAGATTAGCTAGGCTCCGGCTACATTTGCTTGCAGCCGCAGATAGTAAAATAAAAATACATTTTGTTCTACATTGCAAAAATTAACTACCTAGAAACATATGTTTAGCTCAAATGGCTGTGCTATAGGGGCCTTATTACATTAGAAAAGGCCTCCAGGTCGGGTTACGATTATTGACAGACACCAAATCCAAACATTATGCATGTAAGCTTAAGACATTGACTATTACAGAGATTTAGACGTAAATCGAACTTTACGCCACTCAATGTTTATATCGATTAGAAAAACTACTAATAAACGATAACAAAACTGGTGGCATGATTCAGGATTAAAGTTCACGACTGATACTAGTAAGAAGGCTGAATACCTATATACTTGGAACCATGTCACACCATATTTGATTAGATACATACACGCCACTCTGCAATGGCTGTGCTCATCTGGGCTACTTTTGTTGTCCTCTGAACCTTGATTGTTCAAACTCCACAGTACACCAAACGATGCTTTTATTCTCACATAAGAAGTAAACACGAAAAACTGGAGCAGAGTCCGAATGGAAATTTCGAAAATCTGTTGCATCAATAATGACGTGAGTAATGGTCACCAATGCATTACGCATCACAAATAGCATACAAAATAGGACCTACAGCGTTTGGAACTTACGAGTATTACTATTCTAGTCAAATATCTTTGCTGATTAAAGAAATCAATCGTACTTGTTATATTAATTACGTCACAGTTAAATGTCATTTTTTATTTGCCATTCAAGTGCAATCGTACGATTCATTGATTCATGTAGCCAAAAATAATACAGTGTCATAACAACATCGTAGTGCAATAAACCAATTAATCATACAAAGAAAAATAATAATTAAGGAAACTACTGTAACCTAGAATAGTTGTGAATGAGCTAAGACGTAAAAATTTATGATGCAGAGTTTTATTTTCTTTTTAGCGACTAATTTCAAATATGCTCTTATCAGTTTATGAATATATTATCTGTTATTAATATAACACACCCAAAGAAATGTAAACATTGTTTCAGCAATTTTACAATATGTGTAATTAATATTGAACGTAAGTAAGAGCTATCAATGCTAAATTTAATCAATAATAATTTGAACTACAGCATGGCCCCGGAACTCAATGCTAGATTTATGCGATCTCATCGTTTGTAAACGATTATCATAATTGTAAATTGTAATAGTTCCCTTTGAGCTATACGCAAGACATGTAGAGCTAATTTAGCCATATGTATTTACTTATTACTTAGTAAATAGGTATACTAAATGGCTAAAGTAACTCTACATGTCTTGCGTATGCCTCGGACAAGGGAAACACATGTTGCAATCAATGTGACAAGGAGAACAAAACGACCGGAGTGGAGATATATGATATGGGCAATAAATCAACAGTACTTGGGATTTACCGAAAAACGAAAAATAAGTACGTTACCGTGTAAATTCATAATGATGCTAAAATTACTTATCAATCCACTCATCGCCGTTGGTCATTTTAATCTTTACCCTTTGAACACATTTATTGCAAAAGATACTGCACGCAGCCAACTGGGATCTGGTCAACTGATCCAGCTTATTTAGAGCATTCCTACTCATATTATTATACCACTTGAGACAAATTACTTGAACATTGAAAACGCTGTAATTTATAAAAATACAATACAGTATACAATGCGTTACCTTCAAAGAAAATATAATTATTGCACAGGCTCTTCCAAACAAATTGTACAGTACACTGCTGATGGGAAAGATAAAAACAATCTGCAATTGTCTATCATGTGTTTACCACGTGAACTAGTTATGGACATACTTGACTGAATTATATGATAAGTGTCCTCTAGAAGGTTATGTTACCTTTTGAATCGAAAAAGTCCGCACAACGGCTATCAAAACTAATCCAAACCGAATTCCAGACCCAGTATTAATTTGTAATTGTAGTATGAATAGCCCACGTCAACATGTTCCATAATGTAAACTTGAAGCATTACAATGGAATAATTTTTATAACAAGCAATCAAAACTGAACAGCAAACGCTATCTTTGCTAATCACTATCACTTCTGCTCGGTTAAACAACGATCAGCAAAACTGAACAAAGTAGATGAGATAGAGGCAATCGAACAAATTAAAACTAATCACTAAAGACAGGTATTTACTGATTACTAGATAAGCGAAGAAAAATGTGCTCGTTTTAAATACCGACTGATACTAAATCTAAATATGCTTACTTTAAAAACTGAGAATAATAATTATTATTGTGCTCAGAATTCCAAATCTTTAAAAAGGATCTAACAAATTATTGCATAATAATATAATATTACACTAACGTCAGAATCTCAAACACTTCAGCAACCTCAACAAACTTCTGTCACTGGTACTGACACAGGGCCAATAAGACTAACAACAAGCACTCTTACAAAACACATCATTGGACTGACCTGACATTATTAGACGGAAGAGGATTTTCCCCACAACACATACAGAAGACAAGATAAACAGACGTAAATATATAACACTGACGTGGGATTGACTGAGAATCAAAAGCTGGAAAACATAAAATATTTGTCTTTGAACCCACGGAGACGGAAGATGTAGTATATACGGAGGAGGACTATGAAAGCTATAGCTTTGATTTCGGCGCGAAGCTTCTCTCTCCTCTGGTTTACATGTATTTAGTTAAAACGTATTCCACAGTAGTTAACGCACTCTGTCTGAGATCGAGATCCAATAAAGCAGCTAGTGATCACGTTCCTTTTAACTGCTTCCACTTCTTCTGACCTCCAACCTTTAAAGAAAAACAACAGCTTTAATTGAATCATCATTATCTCCACTTTCATCAAGATAGTTGACTGATCATTATGTAAATTAATGTTTGCCTCCTCCTATATATAACTTCTATGCGATGACATTGAACCTTCAAAAAAACTGAACAAATCATCTACTTGTCCCGGATTTTGTGGAAAAAGTTTGTTATCGTAAGCTGCATGTGCATGTACCCCCTGCATTTTCCATTTCGTATACTATAATTTAATGGTCGGAAGTAGCAGCGATGTCTATAGGAAGATAAACTAATAATTTAGAGTATATATACAGTAAATATTTGGTGGCAGTAGTTATTTAACACTTATAACAAACGCATCATGTTAGCAGGTCCTTTGCGGAACATTATCGGAAGCGCTAAAGTCAGTCAATCTATACTGATTGATTCCGTTTACGACTACGGAAATGTCATTTCACTGATTTAGGAGTTTATATATGAAAAGTGCGTTGTCATTTCTCGTTCTTCATAATCAATTCCAGTAAATCATAGCGAACCCACTGGCTGGTCGACATGTAAATATAGCCCTTGCGACTGATGTCGCTCGCCCTATAATACATTTGGGTATGTATAGTAGAGCAGTAATTGAATGGAAAATCCGTTTTAAAGATTTCCCTGGAACTGCGTGTAATTACATACAGACATGAACATACAGAGATTACAATAATAAGTGGTCTTGTGGTCGTCTGCTCCTTTTCACTCTTCTAAATTATAAATTCAAGTACGGGTGAGAAGAACCTAATGCATCTAAATAGTATCCTTCTTCTTCTCTGGAAGTTATACATGTAGGTTTCCTTATTATCGCATCTCACATGACGTATCTTCCTCATTCATTCTACAATATGCACTCACGTTCTTTCTTTTACCAGATAATATATTTCTGTGGTACTCAATAATTATACAATACAATAAAGGAAACTCATGACCATCCCCGTTTACACAAAACACCAAGTGCATGATTTCGTCCCCATCCATAACCATAATCAACATGACAAACAGTGTTCCATAGTCTTAAAAATATGAGCAACTTCATAAATAAATACATATATATTATTAACAAATATCAAAACATGGTGTCTAGGACTATGCTCTTTGACACTTGCACTTGAACCTCAGATCATCTGAATATTTCTGTCTGGTGGTTTTATGTGTTGAAGTGGTACATTAAGTCAATTCCGAGAGGCCCTAAAAACAGGCTAACTATACGGAGAACGGGCGAAGTACATTATCAACTTCCGATTAACTAATGAGAAACAGGATATATAAACTCTATACTATGTATAAGTCATTTTTACTTCAAGATCCCCTTCAAATCAACGATCGAAGTATCAGAGAAAGTATAAATGCAATCTCCTGTCCTGTGCCAGCTAACTTATAATCATTCTTACATAAAAGTAAAAGAAAATATGTCACTGTCACGCCAACATTACATTATGTGTATCCTTTTTAGAAGTTTATAACAAACTAGACTAGTGTCACAGTTAGGTCTGTCAGAGTTTACCTATACATAGGTACGTACATAATGAACTATAGAAGAGGAAACTGAGCGATTAGAGGAATGGGAATTACTTAACCTCTGACACTGATAAGTAAATTCATAACGCGTTTTCTGACATTTATTCACGTATGTACTAGAAATATTTAAGTATGAAAGTTATGTACATTATGTCCTCCATTCATCAGTTCCAGCACTGAATAACCGAGTAAAAAAGAAACCAGAGCGAACTTAACGTGAACCCGCACCAACTGAATTAGTAAATGTCATTATTACAATAAATACGACAGCACACATGCATAGATCAGTCATGGAAAGTAACAAAATTTTGTCACTAGCAACATTTGATAACTCAATTTACTATGCAAATTATGCAGCTAAAGGATTTACAGTGCAAACAAACGTCAAAAGCAGCTTCTTGGATTAAAAACTTAGTGATACTTGAACCTTGCTCTCTATAGTACTTTTGAGTGTTTGTGAATACTCTACGACCTTTGTTCATATTTTATGACGAGAAATTTTGAATACCTCATACATATAGACTATGAGATAAATTGCAACATATTTAAATTCTACAAAATTATGTGTCTAAAACAGCGACGAAATGAATTTGTTTTAGTTAAGTAAGAGCTTCCGCCATTTCCGGTTTGCATGTTTACGTATCTATTAAATTCGCGAATTTTATTGCATGAGTTATACCATACCACTTGCACAACGGTGAAAGTACTTCTTGGTCTTGGTCTATTTAGTCTGGTGCATCTAACTGACTCTCAGTTTTAAAAAATATTCCATTATATGTAGTGTTGAAGTACAAAAAATCAAGAAATAAGTTTATTAACCTCCACTTCCACTCGACGACAAAAATTATAACAGGGCCTTCTACACACTTTCCGGTAAAAAACAGCAAAAAAGTGTAAAACTTTTGAATTGACAATCAGCACTTCAGCAGCACAACTCCAACACTTATAACTCACATAGTCGTTAGACGCAATTAGAGGCACAAATTTGACCAAATATACTTACAAAACTGGTAATTACCTCCGTCAGACAGGGAAATAGGATCAAGAGCAGATATAAATATCGGACCACAGTAGATCAATAACCCTAGCCTCTAAACCTCTATAGCATAATTCACATGAAAATTGCAACATATATACTTATGTGAAAACAATGAATGATTAATTTGCTACGATTTGTTCGTTAATAGGTAACACTACCTGCAACTTCCATGATGAGATACAATACTGTGATATGACTGCATAATTAAAGGAAATAACCTCTTCACAACCTAACCTATTCTTTTGGTTTACAGTTACCGCAAAAGCAGCAGGAGCAACGCCAACAATACATTGACCTTAATTCAAAGACTGTATTTTATTAACTTTCATTTTGCTCCATCCATGGAAGTAGATTCACCCATTGTTTTAACCATTTCGAATTAATTCATGTGTGGATTATGATAAATACCCGACATCCTCTATGCATTTTTTTGGAAACTTACAAATCGTTGCAGGAGTCTAATAATCTACACCATCTGTAAAGGCTATAAAGGCTGTATGGATACAGAAAAGTATACATATGTGAATAATGAATCCCAACACCTATATGTTTGATAAATAATAAATAAATAATCTTTCTACATCAGATCATCAGACCCAAAATCATATGAATATCAACACCTATTAGGTTATATCTACATCATGCGATACAAAATTCCATTAAACGTTAGTTATAGTTTACGCAGGTATACAATTACGCATCGCGATCATCCCATACGAGACCTTGCACAACCCTCGGAATAAAACTGCGTTGTGTTGTATTAAAACGTCACTTGCCACAAGTATAACCTATTGGTTTGAGTAGTGTTGCCTGATGTCACACCACTGGAATATCTATTTGTATACATAACATGAACCCCTTGAACAATGTTGTTGAACCAAAAGAAGTATAATAAAATAGGTACACGCTTCCTTGGATCTAAAGATAATAAATGACAATAACAATAGGAATAAAGGACTCACAAAAGAAATTCATCCAGTTTTTTTCCTACTGAGGACATAAAGATATATACCTAATATACCTTAATTCCGAATGATTGGATCAAAATATAAAATTCAACATTCAACAACACATATTCATGATAATATGTAGACAGTAAGTAAACAATACAAACAGGATGTCTTTAAAAACTGCACGCTTGTCAGAATGAGATAGATGATATAGAGAGCTGGTGAAGACGTATCAACACTTGGTAAGATTTAACATTTTATAGTTTAAAGGACTTTGTACTTTGCACTGATTTCCTTGAACACTATTTGCAAAACGTCAAAATGCGATTAAAAACATCTTTGTACAGGAAATAAATACTAAATAATATCAATACCACTCCTCCAACTTAAAAGTGCTCCCTAAGCTTAAATTAAATGCTAACTTCTAATAAATTCCAGCTTTATTTTGCTTTTTGTACAAGCCACAATTTATTTACAGCCGTTTATTTCCACGATGAATTTTTTTCATGCTTACATTGCAGATGTGGCCACAGGTATAGTACATGCTATATGTGAATATGTACACAAAGTTATGACTCGTTAAAAAAGGTTTCATTATTAATAATATAACCTGACAGATCAAGCATGAGCAGACAAACTTGAAGGCAATGAACACGAAAGGTATGTAGAGGAATTGCAAAAAGGTGTATATACTACTACTTTTTCATAACCCTTTTTCTTTGGCATTGGCGAACACATTCAAGGTAACATTAACATTGTGGAATACCAATTATGAGATGCGATGACCAGACTACAACTTTACAAGCCCAAGAGATGTATGATCTAACTTCTAACCAGAGTAATTGAGCTATATGTAATCCTTGAGCTTCGCTGCCTCACACTTCACCAAAACAAAATGACGTGCGAGTAAACTTATTTTGTATTTTATTTTATATAGTCATTGCCTTGTAACGTTGGAACTTGTAACGTAACATGTTGCCATTGCCTCGAACGAGGAACGAAGGAAATCCTCCCGTCCACCTGGCATTTGGCATCTGTTCTTTACTATATCACAAAGACGTTCTTCGCGAATCAGCAACACGAAAAATATGACTTGTTTAGGTTACGAAATATATTTTTTTTCCAGGGAGTTGTGCAGACAAAAGAGAAGGATATTATGATTCACCGATTATGGCAAAGGATGCCATAACATCTTAACTAAAACCCACATGTATGTACATAATTATAAAGTTATGTATTATGTAAAAATGCTTTTATTGAAAATTATGCTTCTCCAAGAAATGTCTAAGAAAAGTAATTAATATTATTCTTGTTCTTATCTATCAATATAATTTTAATTGCTGTGGGGTTGATGATTTTGCTAAGGAATCTAGAAATTGATTTTGGAGCTGATATTGTCAACAATCTTTTCAAGATATTATATTTTCATTCGTGATTCAGGACATGACATTTATTTACATTTAAAGAGAATACGATGAAATTGTGTATAAACTGAAAAGAATTCTTTAAAATTAATTGTATTGATATATTATTAAATCATCAGTTTTTAATTCATAATTGTTCGGTTGTTTCATTACATTTAGATAATCTATTTCTTCCGATTCCAACTTCCAAGAAATAAATGTGTATGGTAAATACCTTCCAATTATGAAGTTTCATGCCAAAATCTATTGTTCAACAATATTGTTTTACCTGCGTTTTATTCTTTAATCCTACCCCACAAACCAAGGACGTCATGAATGAAATGTTACCTACGTGCAAGGTGCAATAACCGATCACCGCTAATTTACAAATTTGGTTTTTTAATAAATTTAAATAAAACGTGAAATCATACTAAATTAAGCCCTAACAATTACAATATTAAAACACTAAAAATATTACTAAGTAAACTTTGACTCACCTCTTGATTAGGTTGTTGATGTTGTCAACAACGTTGTCATCATAAATCACCAACGATATTCCACCACATCAGCGTCCAAGCTAAGCAATCGTAGAAATAACGTTACGAAAATACGACACTGGAATTTTAACTGTTGAATAATATTGTATTTTGTATAGAGACACACTTCACGATCACGATCAGCGCTTATTTTATTATTTAAATAAAATTATTAAACAATTCGATAACAAACACTGTTCAGTGTTGAGCCGTATACACGTTAATAATACGTCTTTAATTCAATGACAACACCTGAATAATTATTATTTAATGATGATGACAAAATCAAAATGTCAATCTATGACTTGTATCTAGGAAATATAAAAATAAAAAAAACAATTTTATAAAATATTGATTGCAAAATTGCACCTTACAAATCTGTGTAAAGTCAAGAATCAAATCTCGATTTGTAGGATAAGTTACAGTACAGCACTATAGTCTCCAGTAGAATGATATTGAAGTTTCTGATGATTAAACATGTTCTTGTTCTTCTTTGAAGTATCTGTTTAGTACTTTACAGTTTACTAGAGAATAAATTCTGAGAAGCTAAATAATATGAGAAGATCAATCGAAGATTAAATATCATCACACCACCTGACAATTTACGAATTAAAACCTTGTATATACAACTTGTAGTATGTATAATATAGGAATATCTTCTTGTAAATAGACGGAAGACTGATGAGATGATGAGAAGGAAGGCTTTTAAAATGGTAAACACACTGACTGACAACAACAAAAATACTTGTTGTTGGTGAATGTTAAATGTGTAATAGCGCGATTAAAGAGTATGTTTTATAATGGTAAATATGAATTAAAGTGCGAGAAGTTGATAATCTTGCTTGTACTTAATGCTTGTCTACAACGCAGAATGCACGGAATTAGTTTCCCAATTGCCAGAACATAACAAGACGAGGGGAACGGAGACAGCCAAAGAGATTTCGAACTTCCTATTCCTGCTGAAAAGCTGCAAGCGGATTGGACTTGATGATCGTACGATCTCTGAAGGTGGGAATACAGAAGAAAATGCGCTCGAAAGCAAAAACGCAACGTGCATTCAACGATGCGTATGTACATCCAATGTGTTCGCCTGTTCATTCATGTGACGAGAGCTCTCTGGCTTTGAGCTCGCCTGCCCGTGAGTTTGTCTGCACCAGAGCAGCATAGAAGAGCCCTGCCGTAAATACACAATATTTGTAATTTCACTCTCATTCATTCACAGACAGAGACGGCGGAGCTTTAAATGGAGATGCAAAGTAACACCAAACCGACATGTGTCGGGCAAAGTAACCCGACATCCACCTAAACATTACCCAACGTGAACCTACAAATTACCCGACACGACGTTGGGATGCAAATCCAAATTTTCTTTGTCTACCACTCAGATTAAAAAAGCGATAAATATTGCAACGGTTTTATTGTACGGTCGTTGATTGTATATATCTGTATCTCTGCATGTCTATACTTTTTTCAAAATAATGAGCAGAACGGAATAAATAGTGGAGAGGATTACATGGCAAATACATTATTGTGAATGTCGTTTGTCATCCACATATGTTACAAATGTTAACAATTCACATGACTTGACCGTGCAGCTGATGTATACAATCTTATTATTGTTCAATCAAAAATGTTGGATCTTCCTCGCCATTACAACTGGATTAGCTTCTTTTAATACTCTCTTGCCCTCCGCTTTATAATCATATGAACAGCTATGTGCCTCCGAGTTTCGGTGTATTGAACAAAATATTAGTCCACATCTGCAGGGGAAACTAGTTGTAGGACCGAGTCGCTTCTTGCATTGCTTACACCTTAACTTTTTTTTTCTGGCTGTAACTATATACACAAATACTTTCAATCTTAATCAAGACTACGCCATTAATTTTTTTGAGGGGGAAATGAAAACTCTCTTCCGTTAAGAGAATTTCAAAGTTTACAATGACATACTTGGTCTGGACTTTCCTGAACAAGGACTTTTTTCAGACAGTAGGATTGCAGGGCGGACCAGAACACTTGGAATGATTCTACTGCCTGTTTCTCTGTAATAAATTGTAAAATGATTAATAATGTAAAAGTAATTTACAACCTCCATATATGCTATAGAAAATTAAGTATTCTTTTTGTCAAAAACTTGTACAAATCATCCAAGCAAGAAACATGTGTGTAAAACCTAATTAGCACAGGAAGCCAGGCAATGTAAAATCTCAACTTACGTTTCTATTCTAATTTTTGCTCTCACATATTTAGCTAGTTGTTGTGGAGTATATGGAGGTTGACCTGGATACATCCTGCCTCGGGACTGAATTTCAGCTTGGATTTTTCTTACAGTACTTTTTGGTGTTTTTGGAGGTCTCTACAAAGGTATCACGACAATAATAATCAATTGTAATGACAGAAAGCCTAAAAACGAAAATATAGTATTGCACATGGTGCTTAGGTACATCCTTCATATAGAGTGATGTTTTCGCACGTGGTCAGAAGATGTCTTACTTAATTTTTTGTCAAACAATACAAACATTTAAGATGTTTTGGAAGCTATGAATTCTGCTGTTTGCGTTTGCTACCTGATGATCCGACAGCCGTCCTTTGAGTCCATGCAACTTCCTCATCATGTTTACATTTTCTTTGACACGGTCATTCATATCTCCAGTATTGGAATTGGAACCATTCTTGCTGGATTTCTCATCTACGTGTTCAACATGGAAAAGAAATGTCTTTTCGCCATTCTGATAAATAAGAATTCGTCCACTTTGGGGTTCCATTATGTCCAAGTCTGCGTCCATACCAATGCCAAAGATATTGAACTCCTCTTCAAAATCCGGATCATCCCCCACCCATTCCCTTGTAATTGGTCGTCCAATCGGTGGCAAATGTACCCTTCGCGGATATAAACATTACAGACAAATTGGTCATTAATTATATCAAGCAAATGGCATTTAACTCCCATTTTTATTCTATTTCCATGGTCGAAATACCTACACAATTACCAATAAAGCTATATAGTAAAAAGAGGTGGAAGTTGCTGAATGTGAATTTTTTAGGGTTCCGTCTATTAATTATGGCTTGTCATTTAATGACAAAGAATTCATTAAAAAGAAATAACTATGTACAAGCATTTTTCAAACAAAAATTTCACACTGAATTTAATTCAATAGCTACAAGGAAGAAGGAACAATAATTAAGGTACCCATTGAATGGGATCCTTAAACTTAAACTTGAAATACACGTGTCACGACAGATTTTATCGTACCTTTTGGTTGCTACAGGTCCGCCGCGTAATAAAAC
>JAQGAK010003615.1:0-14517 GCA_034696945.1 Lipothrix lubbocki
TTAATTTTGTATTAATTTTGTAATAAATTTATAATTAATATTTTTTAAAATTAATACTAACAAATGCAAGAAATATTTTTAAGTTTTTTAAATATTCTAGGAGTAAAGATCTACAGAAAATTCACAAAATCCGATCAGCACATCAACGACAGGCTGAGTGACTTAATCAAGCAGCTGACGGGGAAAGACGTGGTGGCCTTTATAGTCGGAATTAATAAAACGATAGAGGCTTCGGAGAAGCTCATCAAAGATGTTACCCAGGAAATAGCGAAGATCCTGGCAACTATCGGCGACGAAGCCCGACAGGAAATTGAGGCAATTTTAAATCAAGCTATTGCGGATGCAGTCAAGATTGTGGAACCTATAGTGACCGATCTGAGCATCCTCCTTCCAGCCATTACCAGAGTTGAGACAAAATTAGTTGATGTGTCGGACCTCATCGAGATCATTTTGGGTAAATCCTTGGAGAAATTCCTAATAGAAGTTGGGACAGCGCTGTCCAGCATCCTGACGCTGGTCAACGACACATGCCTGAAGTTGGAACAACTCGCGGATTCCCTGGCACATGATGCCGCAGTTCAGATCAAGGTCCTTTTAAGCAAGACATTGACTGATACTAAGGAATTGATTGATCCGATATTGTATGTCATTCGAGAATGTGTGGACTTATTCGTTCCATCTCCAAAGCTTCGCCACTTGCGCGAGACTCGGGAGAAGGGGCAAATTATTTTGAAACGGGCAGAGCGCTTTTAAAAATCGGGAAATTATCTTTACTTTTGAAATTGATTCAATACGCTCCTTATCATTTGTAATAATTATTTAAAGCGGTCAGCTGTGTAGAAAAATAAATGCACTATTAAAGTTTTGTATGTTTTTACCTAATTAAGCGCAGTCGAAATTATTAAAAATTTATTCATTGCGCTGGCATTCATCGTGTTCTTGCTTCTTACTGAAAGAAGTGCAGGCAGTGGGAACTCGAATTTATTTTATTATGCACTGTATCCGTGATACCTTTACCTTGTGTGTAAATCATTTATATACGTATGTACGCAACCCACTCATGCTGTAAATTCATGATATTAATTTATTACTTAAATTGAAAACTAAAATTTAAATAAATAGTCCTTCCAAAAATAAACCTAAAGCAAAGCATTTCCTGAAACTATACAATGATTTATTCGACATTTGCCCAGTAACACTTTGCTCACTCTTCGAGGTAAAACGAGAGCTAATACCATAGTTTGTGGCAAAATCATAAACATTCGTGTTTTTGCTAGTCCGACAATATAAGGAAAATAAGAAATTGTTGTGTACTCTTTCATTATCAGCACTATATGTGTTGTCAGTTCCTTCTAGTGGCATTTGGAATCGTTAGAGTGTTTCCAATACAAATTATCTATATCTCCCCTCATCTCACTGCCAGGTGGAGTATTTCCCCAGAATTACATCACATCAGTCGGGCTGAAATAGTTACATAGTCCAGCGAGTATTACGGCTGAAACAATAGAGCAGAAACAAGTTAGGTGCCACCATAGTGTGGTAGTACCAATCGGTGCTCTGGTGTGTTTTTGGAAAAAACGAGCAATATTTTGTGCCCTTATGACAAGGCTATACATACAGGAACATACCATGGACCGACGAGTTACCAGTCTAATTAGAAACCTTGACCAACTTGTACCGTATTTTTTATTTCTACCTTCTATAAAAAATATAGAAATTTCCGTAATAGTGGTCATAGATAGACCCCGAATACCTCATTCGAAAGGTACTAAAAACGTATTAACAGATTGGGAACAAATTCACCATTTTCAAAATTTTGACCCGATTTTGGAGGGAAAATTAAAAATTTTGCCGCCTTTTTATTTTTTTCCGAAAAAACTGTAATTCCCAGACCTTGTCCTGGGGGATAATGCTGAAACACCATAAAATTACCTTCATATCCATATTTTTAGTTTGCCTGCAGCCTTCCTCTGTCGGGCTCACACACTCTCGCGATTTATACTTTTTTGCCTAAACATGTTAAGCATACCGCCATATATTGGAGCATTGGAGGCGCGCCTTATTCATTTTTCTAGTACATATACATATATGCTACTCTTTTGTCGTTTTAACTTGATTAGTCGGCCTAGAAAACAAGTGCGCAAAGCGCACTTATTTTTTAGTTATTATGAATTACACAAAAATAAGTTTTAGAATATCATTTACAGGCAAATGTCAGCGCGCTTTGATTTAATTTGCTGTGATTTCGTATATCTACTGTTGATCCAACAGTTTACTGTTAGGTGTTACTGTGGAAATGTATTACATTTACTGCAAGCTGAAATGGCAGCCATTTCAAACTTTTAACAAATTTATTATACTAGAAATCAGAACAACTCACATTTGTATTAAAATTTTTCAATTCAATTCAAACCAATTCTATTCAGTATTTAATTTCAATTCACAGTGATAAATTCAATTGCAATGAATTGCAGTTATTTCAAAATGAATTGAAAGTCTTGAACAAATCGCAATTCAATCGATCCAAAATGAGTGTTCATTCATTCTAGCTATAGAATAACCCCCAAGTTTTATATCCAACCCAATAAATATTGCACAATATAGTTATTTAAATATTATAGAGTTAAATAAATGTTTTTTAATTGCATAGTTAAAACAATACGTAAAGGTTTATTTCTTCACTAAGCCCATCCTCTTAAACAGTGCGACAAAATTCAACATATTGGTATTGAAATGTTTTCATTGAATTTATTTTTTAAATTTAAAACTAAATTGAATTGACATGTTTAATATTAAATCGTAAAAAAAATGAAAAAGCATGAATTGATTTGTTCCAAACCCTACTCTTCAGTTGTTAAAGACATTTCTTCGGTTTATCTTAGACCAGCCGCCAGCTCGACCTCAAAGATAGAGACGTGTTCGGATCACTTCAAAGCTTTCTGGACGTAGGAGACATTACAGAAGGCAAAAAAGAGAATGTGTAAGGTATGTGAAATATTGAATATAAATGCATAAATTAGTTTAAAAGTATTAGAATATATGAAAAACTCATTTATTGCAATAACAGATCTAAATAATATATTGCAGAACACAAAAAACTTTTACTACGAAGGTCTATTCTTAACGAATTTGTTTTTTATCGTGTTTCCTTTTTGGCGGTACACATTTTATAATGGTATATAAATGAATTGGAATAGTTTATCTTCACTTTCATTACAACAGAAATATTAAGAGTAAGCATGTTTGTTAATAGGAATGTAGTATTAAAAAGCAGTTAAAATATAATGCTCACAGTTATTATCATTTATGCAGTTATTATATCTAAGGGTTATTTGGACAACAAGTCTGAAGACACCACCTAGTGTTTGCTGTACGAGGATCTATATCCTTTGTTTTGTTTTTATAATGTCTATTAAATTTATCAAAACTTTCACTATTATCTATAATTAGTAGCTCAACTCGTCTTTATTATTTAGATACCTATTGGAATTAAAGTGATTCTTCTTGATTTTCTTCGTCCTAATGCAACAAGAGACGACAAACTTACATTCAGTAGAGATTGTTTCATTATAATGAATGCAAGTAAGTAGTATTTTCACGTAAGTTGTGGATAGCATGTAACATTGCTGACATTGTTGAGAATATATTCAATATATATCAAAACGAAAACACTGACAACGTTTGTTTTGTTATATCTTTAACGTAGCGGCGGGAATTTTACTGTGAAATTGCTTTTGATATTTCGCTTGCAGATTCGCATTTATTGTTTTTATCTTTCCTGTGCTTTGGGTTTGTGTTTTCTCGGATGTATTTGTTCCTTGGACCCAATTATGTAAGATTAATGACGTGTAAATGATTTAAATGTATATGTATATACCACGAGTGTCATTAATTTATAAGAAATGTAAATGCTATATTTAAGTACGATTGTAAGAATTTATGAATTTTGATAGCGTAACAGCTATCAAAAGTTAATTTTTATATAATTGGGCTTAGTAAAATCTGACACGTAGAACGGAAGGTAAATATTCATACTTGTAAATAGCAGCATTTAGTCACATCGCTTTGGCCTTGAATACGACGTTGTATACGTTAAATGTACAGATATAATTTTGTTTAAAAGTAATTTAGCGAGGTCATTCTGTAACAGCTTTAAATTTTGAATTCCTTGGCTTCTGTTGTTTTTGTTTTAAATGTATTGTTTATTGTTAATAATGCATCAGATCATGTGTGGATGATAAAATGTGCGACGCATATATGCCAGTAATATGGAAAAAATGTGTATCTGGTTTGTTCAATTCCATAATTCACTTCAAGAAAGAAAGAAGCAATGACACAACTCTACAGCTATTTACGTGAACACACATATATATGTCACATTCTGCTCATCAGCTGGCTATATATTGCTAAAGTCTAGTGCATAGTCTGCAAATCCGCCAACATAAAATTCAGTAGTTAATTATGTAATAGTTATAGATTCAATACTTTAATTAGCCTGAATTGCAAAAATTGGATTGAATAGTATTGTTTCGATTCCTATATACTGCAGCAAGTGTTCACATGTCGCCTTTATGTTTAAATTATTCACAGGATGGATACTCTGTATAACCTGCTTTATTCGGAAATCCTTGTTTCTAAGATATTAAGGGAATCGCTTGTGCTAATAGAGTTAGGGTTATTGCCTACTCGTAAAGGTTTTCTTCGGGTAGAACTTAAAAAAGGCATAAATCCAACGATAACCTAAATCCTCTACCTTCTCATTCTCTCACGCTCCTCTGGTAAGCAATAGTAAATACACTTAACTCTGGCAATAAGAGAACGCTATAAATCAGTCTCTGATATAGGAATTTACTTATACAGAGAGCTAGTATGCATATAACTATGTACGATATGTGGGGGAAAATGATCTCTTACAAGGAGAGTTCCAGTATATAGAAAACATAAGAACATAAATGTCAGTTTTCTCTGTCTTATTGTCTTTATTCTCTATAAGGGATTTTCTTTATAACGGCATTTTAGGACAGCGTAACATGTAGTGTATCCTCATAAAGAGGGTCCAGTAAATACGTTTTCTTTCGCCTACTGGTGGTATTGACCGCTTTGTTCACAAAGGCTTGCGTACAGTACATAAATGAAGCTAGTTGAATATATAAGGCATACACCGGACTCTCGCTACAAAAGATCCTCATATAAGACAAATCTCTCTGTAAGAGATCCTTTGGGCCCGCATGTCACAAATGTTATACATGTAACAGCTCTTTATACATAAGAATTCCTTTATAAAAGGCAAATTTTGGTGATTTTTAGCATTCTCTTATAACGAGGGTTAAGTTTATTTGAAATCAATGGAGTATGTGGTTTATTTTAGCAAAATCCGTTATTTATTGCCGAGCCTTTGTTTACAAGTTCTTAGCATCTTCAGGGCAAAGAGCGAATCATATACATATTATGAATAAATAATATCATTCTCAAACAACCAAGTTAAAATCCATAATACTATGTTTATCAAATACCACTAGAGGTAGGAACACTGTTTGAACAACAAAATAAAAGGAAAAGTTTTTACATCTAATTTTCCAGAGGACTACACTCCCGTGTAAAATTAACTGGAACAAATTCTGAGTATTTCTCCACGAAATCCTGGAACATGCAGGGACTTCCGCATCGTTCAAGCACCAATTCAGTCAAGTTGGGGTGACTGTTGTGCTTATAATGGACCTGTGGGAACAAAATCACACTTATTGTCATTATAATTACGTAACAATGAACACAGCTATCAAATCCATAGTTTAGCAATGAAGTAATCAGTTATAAGCTTACTTTTAATATTTGTTTGCTGTTGTCGTTTTTCCCTTGATAAATTTCAAATAAAATTGCTAATCAATAGCGTCAACTTTTTGTAATACTGTAAATTCAGGGTCCTCTAAAACATGATTTCCGGTTATATTTCCAAATTTATTGACAATTTTGGGTAATTTTTATTTATGTAGTTCCAGCAATCGCCAACTGCGTCTGGGAGAATTTGGTCAGTGTACCTGGGACATGGTTCTGTACACTGTAAGTACTAAATTGGTCAAAAAATGGTAAATAATTAGAAAGAATATATTTAAATTGTTGTACAATATAAGATTTTTATTAAAACATTAAAAAATTGTACACGATCCGAAGCCGTCGGAATAGACCGAATTGGGATGGGCTCGTAGAAATATGGTTTCGTTTTATCCCAATTTGCATGTAAAATCCAATCTTCGTACATTCCACGGGATACCAAAGATGAACTTTTTAGGCATCGATCAAGATCGGAGCTGACGAAATCGACGTCATTACTTTCAAACTGGGGTTGGAGGAAACCTTGGTATCTTTCTCTTATAAATCTTCCCAGTTCGACCAGTTTCCCTCGCTTGATACATAAAGATATCATCGAAAAAGAATAGGAATTTTATTTTTATCAGAGTTCTATCTTTTTTTATCTTTTTGGAATCTTACATACCTCTGTCACATCTGATTCTTCTGTTTTAGCATTATTCTGCTTCGGTAATCGTTCACCATGTCGGAAAATCTTTAATAATTAAAGATACTATTATAAAGATAATGAATAAAAATTAAATTACAGAAAGGGCAAAAATTTTCATTAGTAATTCTAACCTAATTCTTTAACTATGTATAAAGAACAAAAATTTGCTTACAATTTGTACATGTTGTAATGTCAATTCTTCTGACTGGCAGATACAGCCAATGGACGAGGTGAGAAATATAATGCAAACACAGTTAAATGGTAAAGATGACATTGTAATTTAATACGGGATTAGAAATAATGTTTGGGATACATTTGCTAAGACCTTGCACGTGCAAGTGTCGTGAAAGTTCTAAGAGCATTTTCCACATGTGATCTTTGGGTAATTTGGCGCATCATGTGAAGCTTATCATCAGCGTGACGGTATCTGTTCTTATCATTCGTCCTTCCACAAATTCAGGCATACATAGAACTAAGCCAAAGGGCAAATGTACAGATAAACATTTGCTGCAAAAATGATTTTACTGCAAATGTCATTATTGCACAATATTAAACACGAGCATGTGATAAGGTGGAAATCAGTCACACGACAATCATTATTAATAAATTGTCCAATATATTTTGTTTTCTTCACTATAATACAAAAATTCCCAGTTATAATTATTATTTTTATAATTGTTCATTTTTTGGATTTCACTTTTTCCCATTATATCATCAACAGCATGTTAATGGTGAGATTAGAAACGGAGATTAGGACCACAAGAAACGTCGTCTGATGAATGTGATACAAGTTCCCAATATTGATTTCCAGCTACCGTATGTTTGTAGTACAATATCCGGGTTTTGATATCCGGATAAATTATTAAAATTTGACCTGAAAAAAGGTTATTTAAACTCAATTACAATAACATTGAATAATGCCAAGCCTTTACATATAAGAACCTACCAGAGTTGCCAGTTTAATTAGAATTAATATTCATATGAGTAAATAGCAGGATTTAGACACACCTTTTTTACGTCATGCATATTAAATTTTTTCTTTTATCACATCTATTTTACTCTTTTTCACTATGTTATGACACGCGTTTCATGTTCTTTAAAAGGTATTTTTTATAAGGGCGATTTAGGACAGCTTTACATTGTATCATGCTTAAAAAGAGATGCCTATATGAATATGTTTCCTTTTGCCTATAGAGGTAGGAACACCGTTTGACTCATTGGCTTGTAACAGAAAAAAAAGGAAACGTTTTTACATCTAATTTTCCAGAATACTACACTCTTGTGTAAAATTAATTGGAACAAATTCTGAGTATTTCTCTACGAAATCCTGGAACATGCAGCGACTTTTGCATCGTTCAAGCACCAATTCAGTCAAGTTGGCGCGACTGCTGTGCTTATAATGGACCTGTGGGAACAAAATCACACTTGTATAGTCATCAAATTAAGTAAAAATGAAGCGATGAATTCAACAGTTTTTAAGTTTACTTTCAATATTTGTTTGCTGTTGTCGTTTTCCCTTTGATAAATTTCAAATAAAATTGCTCCGGCGGGTTGTGGACTGATCTTAACGAGATCAAAGTTCAGTATTCCTAACAAGGCGGACATTCCTCGGTCATGGCCTCCAAAAACTGTCATTTTGAGAGGATTTTCTACTCGAAAATTATCAATGATTAATTCAAGCATTGATCCGCTGTATAATCTTCTGGCTTCCACCGTCCCATACATGTATTCTTGACAATCGTTGGCAACTTTCAAGGTCCCATCTATCCTTGCAAGCTGCTCTCCTTGGTCGGACAATGGAAGATTATTGCTTTTCTAAATATTAAAATGCATTTTAACCATTAATAAATAAATCAAACGTTTGTCGAAACCGCTTCCATTCACCCCTTAAGTCATGAGTTTATTAAGATTTCTTACGTTAAAATTAATTTGTTCTGCCCAAACATCAATAGCGTCAACTTTTTGTATTAGTGCAGATTCAAGGTCCTCTAAAACATCATTTCCAGTTATACTTCCAAATTTGGTGACAAGTTCTGGGTAATTTTTCTTCACGTCATTCCAGCAATCGCGAACTGCGCCTGTCAAAATTTGGTCCGTGTACCTGGGACATGGTTCTGTACATTGTAAGTACTAAAATCGTTAAAAATAGTAATTAATTAGCACAAATGTATTTAAATTGTTGTAAAATATATGATTTTTATTGAAATATATACGAAAATATTTTACACGATCGGAAGCTGTCGGAATGGACCGAATGGGGATGGGCTCGTAGAAATATTGATTTGTATCATCCCAATTTGCATGTGAAAACCAATCTTCGTACATTCCGAAGGATACCAAAGATGAACTTTTTAGGCATCGATCAAGATCGGAACTGACGAAATTGATGTCATTACTATCAAACTGGGGTTGGAGGAAACCTTGGTATCTTTCTCTTATAAATCTTCCCAGCTCGAGCATTTCCAGTTTTCCTCGCTTTATGCATAAAGATATTATCGAAAAAGAATTATACGAATTTTGTTTTTATTAGAGTATCTTTTTGCAACCTTATACATACCTCTGTCACATCCGAATCTTCTGATTTAGCATAGCTCTGCTTCGGTAATCGCTCACCATGTCGGAAAATCTTTAATAATTAAAGATACTTTTAAAGATAATAATTATTAACAAAGAAATTACAAGAGCGGCTAAAATTTTCCTAAGTAATAAACTCTGTGAATGTGTTATAAATAACGATTTTATAAATTTATTAACTAAATAGGTGACTAATAAAAAACTAAAACAAATTTTAACTGAGAATAACAAAAGTTTCCTTACAATTTGCACATGTTTTAATGCAATTTCTTCTGACTGGCAGATACAGCCAATGGACGAGGTAAGAAATATAATGCAAATAAATTTAAATGGTAAGGATGCCATTGTAATTTAATACGGGATTATTAGCAAAGTTTGGGATAAATTTGCTAGGACCTTGCACATGCAACTGCAATGGGAAATTTAGAAAAATTTCTACGTGTGAGCTTTGGGTAATATGGCGCATCACGTGAAGCTTATCAGCGTGAAAGTATCTGTTATTATCATTCGTCCTTCCACAAATAGAACTGAACCAAAGGGCAAATGTACAGATAAACATTTGCTTGAAACATGATTTTACTGCAAATGTCATTAATGCACAATATTATACCATAGCATGTGATAAGATGGAAATCCGTCACACGTCAATCATTCTTAACAAATTGTCCAATTTTGTTTTCTTCACTATACACAACTTTACAAAAATTACTAGTGATATTATTTTTATTTTCTTTATTATTAATTGTTTATTTTTTCAATTTCACTATTTTTCCCCATTTTATCATCAACAGCATGTTAACGGCAAGGTTGGAAACGGACATGAGGACCACAAGAAAAGTCGTATGACGAATGTGATACAAGTGGCCAATATTAATTTCCAGCGGCCCTAAACACCGAAACTCTTTTCTGGTTCGCTTGTTCAGCATTGGTTTCAATGACTGCAAAAATTTGGTCGATTGCGTTCTAATTTGACCCATAGGAGTAAAAACGACGGTTTCGACGACCAGCAGAACAACTGCCGTCATAGGCAGTGAAACGTTTGGTATGAATGGGATATTGTCTTGAAGTTTATTGGTCACGAACAGAGTTGCGGGTGGCACGTGATAATGAAGGTTTTGTATAGAGCGGCATTTCGAACGAAGATAAGCAATCGTTAAATCCCGCGTTCACTACGTACAACAGTTTATATGTTTGTAATACAATATCCGGGTCTTAATATCCCGATAAATTATTAAAATTTGACCTGAGAAAAGGTTATTTATACTCAATTACAATAACATTGAATAATTAGATATTTTACATAATAATAATATAATTATTTAACAATAAATTATAAAATAATGTAAGCTTTTGGTTTCTTACCGTTGCAATTTCCGGAGCCACAAAGTAGCGAAAGAGACTGAAATCAAGATCATAAAACATGGCGTATCCACAGAGCAGTCTTAATCAACCATCAAAGAACATCAAACACCCAAAAGCTGACCAGGCCCCACGTTTATTTCTCGGGACAATTGAGTGAGGAAGTCGCTCATTTGAAGAATCAATGACAAATTAAGTTGAAAATAGCAGTGTGGCTGTGCAATAGCAAATCACAAAATCAATTCCGTCATTTTTTTGTCGAAATTGATCTAAAATGCAAAAGACAATTAAAAAGCTTTATAATTTTCAAACATAGAAATTCGAGGTTTTGGAAATTAGGATTGAAATTGAAATTGTTTAAATGCGTTTCTTATCATTAGTAATAATTATTTATAGCGGTCAGCTATGTTGAAAAATAAATGCACTATTAATGTTTTGTATGTTTTTATCTAATTAAGCGCAGTCGAAATTATTAAAATATTATTCATTCCGCTGGCATTTATCGTGTTCTTGGTTCTTACTTGAAAAAGTGCAGGGAGCGGAAACTCGAATTGATTTTAATAAGAACTCTCTCTGGTCTACGATACCTTTACTTTCTATGTAAATCATTTATATAAGGCAACCCACCCACGTTGTGATTTCATGATATGCATTTGTTAATTGTTTAATTAATTAATTAATTAATAGTCGTGCCAAAAATATAAAGTATAACATTTCGTGAAACTATCAAGTGAGTTACATATTTGATATTTACCAAGGAACTCTTTGCCCATGAATTGGACTTTAGCTTTCATATTAACTAAATTCACGCACGTTGTTGACCGTCTTTCAAATCAACTCCATGAGGTGCGGGAGCTAAAATCATATTTTGCGACAAAAAAGCTCTTTTTTGCTTGTCCGAAAATATAAGGAAAATAATAAGAACATGAGAATCTGTGTTCGACGACAGACAAGTCACCGGATTAAGTTTTCATCGAATTTATTCGTTGTTCCATTTTCAGCATTATGTGGTGTCAGTTCTTCTTAGTTATGGCATTTGAGATCATTCAATTTAACTTTCCTATCCAAATTATATATCGAGGATTAAAAGGCAAATTTGAACACATTGCTTCAAGTTAAAATGCAAGAACGAGCGCTCAGAACGCTGTCGTGTTTGTCAAATGTAGGGGCAAAAATGAACACATTACTGGCCCATACATACAGTCCGCTTCCGTAAGCTTTTTTATGCTGAAAGACGACTATTCTAACGGTCCAACGGTCTGTATGTACTGACCAGTGTGCCGTACGTACAGACCGCTGGCCCGTCAGTACGGTCCTATAATTACGGTTACATATATAGTGTTCTCATAATAAAAACTTCCACGAGTTTCCACCTACGTTTCTAAAATTGTTTTTTAAATTGAAGATCGTAATCTCACAAAAGAAATTATTCGAGCACAAGCTTAAACAGCGGACAAAGTAAGGCGCAAAATAATAAATTTAATAATAATAATTTATAAAATAATATTTCATAAATTTTTAAAAACTTTTAATAATTTTTATTACCTGTGGAGTGATCCGTCAATGCATTACGCTGCTTTGGTTGTTGTGAAATACTAATGAAATTATGTGAAACAATCACTTTCAACGTAGTAGTGATGATTGACGAGTGTCTCCGATTAACTTTGCAAAACTGCAAAATAAATTTTTAGAACTTCCACTGTTTTGAAATTATTAAAAAATTTATTATTTCGTATTGCTGTAATGTCAAAAAATGTTTTACACATACAATATAGAATGTAACCACAGCATTAGATCTACATGCCAAATAAATCATTCCCTGATGACAGACCAACTAATTATTTCTGGTCCCTAAGGCGACGGAAGGAACAATGTTTATATAATATAGGGTTATATGCTTATTTTTGGATGGCACGAAACAACGTTAAACGACGTACTGATAACCCGACATTCAGATGGATTACAAGACAGTTATTGTATTCTTAGAATGTGTAACTCCAAATTGTAATCGTAAGTCATTATTACAATCAATCTTCCCATCGCTTTTAAAAATTTAGTAATTGCTGTGCTATCGCAAAGCGACCCCTTCGTCAGTAGCTTTCGAAAAAAGCGTACAAATCTAGGCAAAGCATTATATTTTTTATAATAATTTTTGTATAATTTTGTGTTTTAATTATTGTATCAATTTTAGTATCACATTTCTTATATTATTTGCATTATTTTTTAAACGTATGGTAATATATTGGAAATTAAGTACATGAATTTAATATTAGGCTTGTACTTTAAATGGTTTTATAAAATAAAAATTAAATTACCCTCGATTAGGTCCTTTAGGTACGAAAACGAGTGGATCGATGCTCAG
The DNA here is from genome assembly GCA_034696945.1 of Lipothrix lubbocki. Classification (NCBI taxonomy): domain Eukaryota; kingdom Metazoa; phylum Arthropoda; class Collembola; order Symphypleona; family Sminthuridae; genus Lipothrix; species Lipothrix lubbocki. Next base: position 12,810 of record JAQGAK010003615.1, read on the forward strand.
TGGGCTTGGCTTACTCTGCTGCACAAGATTGTGAATAATAGGGCAGGGATTACCTGCATATATTGGAATAAATTAGAAACAACGCAAAATTAATTTATTGCGAAGATAACAAAAAACCTTTTACTGTAGAGGCTTATTCTTAATGATTGCGCTTCTCGTGTTTTTTCATTAAATGTAAATATTTTATATAGAAAACGTTAAATAAATTTGCATGTTTTTTCTTCGTTTTTATTATATACGAAAGGTATTATTAGTAACCTTGCCTATTAATTGGAATGTATTATTACACAGCAGTTTGTATATACTGCTTAAAGTAAATAGCCTTTACGTCTTTCCATTAACATTTAACGGTTATTTGGACTTTCGAAAGGATCTAAGACACCCCTTAGGAATTGCTGCACAAAGATCAATATCGTGTCTTAGTTTTCACTTCGAGTTATAACTTGAATCAACTTTATTACAAGTTGGTTTTAAAGTTTCAAAAGGTCCATTGCCCATGGTTCAATCTCAAAAATCAAGTTTTGGGGATGACAATTTTATTACCATTGGACATTGGGCAATGTGTTTTTATAAACGTTGTTGCGAAAGAATTAATTTAGAATTATAACCATCCTCTGAGATACTATCATACAAAGCTGACTTTAGGGAAATTGCACGATTTCCCTAACCAGGCAATTGTGACCGCTGTATCTCGGCGGGTTTGAGGAATCCCTATAATTTTCTTTCGCGACAAAGTTTAGAAGTTATGTAACGGTACATGACACAAAGTGTTACATATTGGATTTTCTGAAAACTCATAAATTGGATGTAAAAATGTTTTTGTTATTTTTGGAAACACCTTTATATATCACGCTATACACGTTATTTGGACACTCAACAGACCCTGAGATATCCTTTAGCGGTTGCTGAACTAGGATCGATTTCATGTCTCTTAGTTTAACTTTGAGGTATAACTCGTATCAATTTTATTACAAGGTTAATAATTATTATGAACTGATCTTGATTATTTGAATTTTTTTTGGGAACTTTATTATATTTTTTTCATACTAATAATTAAGCCTAATTTAGAAAATAAATAAAATTAGAAACGAACGTGCTATATTGTGCTCTATTCGCTGCATGTATATGCAACAACGGATGGAAAACGTTTGAATTAAAACGGTTTTAATATCTTTTATTCAAAAAAGATCTTTGCGTTCGCTACCGGTTGCATATATGATGTCTGTATGCTAAATATATTTAACGTTTTCATAAATGAAATTGCTTACGTTGAGAAAATATATTTGCATATATACAACACGTATCAAGGGAACAATTACAACTTCTGATGTTTTGTTGATGTACTATATTTTAAACAGCGAAAGAGGGACAGGTCATTTTGAAAGCAAAACACTTCTAATTCCCCTTGAGACGACACTTTAACTTCTCACCCCATTGAAATCACCACAAATATTAATTACTTTAAATTTTGCAGATCTGCATTTTTTATTGTTATTTTTTATTGCTTTCGGTTTGTGTTTGCTTGTAGGAACCTTTTTCTTGGACCTAAGATTACTTAATTTGTAGTTACGTAAAATGTATGTTATATATATGTAAATATATACTGTGTAAATATTTACAGGTACGGCCAATTAGAAAATCTTTTTACAAAAAGGAACCAATACAGATACGTCTACAAGCATCTTTGCCGATCTTACATCGCGTGGCT
>JAQGAK010003616.1:0-14513 GCA_034696945.1 Lipothrix lubbocki
AATAAATACAAAATAAATACAAAATAAATACAAAATAAATACAAAATAAATACAAAATAAATACAAAATAAATAATGAAATCAAAATAATTCAAAGTTAAAAATGTTGAAAAAGGTGATTAATAAACAAAGTAAAATGCAAAAAAGAAACAAAAGTTGCGAAAAATACATAAAAACGAAGAAAATATTGGACCAGAAAATGAAAGAAGGAGTTAAGAAAATAAAGCGATGCAGACATAAAGGGAAGAGATGAGACACCGGTAAAATCTGAAGTACTTTGATGTTATCGCGAATCTGTGTGAGAGAGCAAACATGGGAGATTTTCCGGAGAAAATGTATCGTGTAATGGGAAATATACATGTTTATAGCGTGAGGGGGAAATATCCGACCATCGAAAGTGTAGGCATTGACGCTATATTTGTGTTTGTCAAACAAAATCCCGTGCATGTGGGTATATGGGAGTAAATACATTAGTTTTGCATTTCCATCCGCTTTCCCTACAACGTCTCCAAATAAACATGTTTACGCTCTCGCAAGTCGACAACCAGTAGTGAGAGTCTGAAGACGGAGCGTGAGGAGATTTGGGAAAGAGTACTCAAATAAAATAAATGCCAGGGAAAAAATACTCTTGTCACTTTCACCTGCTTTTCATAGTTAGCGCATCTGATAACTTGTTCCGAAGGCAGTTTTCACGCCATTATTCAGCTTATTTTCTTTTTTAACTTCCGATTTCTTCCCTTTGTTTTCATGCAAATTTTTATGATATTGGCCATTTCCCTTGAATGTTTTCCTAAGAAAGTTCTTTCTTTCGTTTTAAATGCACTGAAATTTTCTCCGTTTGAAATACATTCAAAAATTTTCCATTTAAAATACATTCAAGATTTTCCCATTTAAAATACATTGTTTTTTTCTCCATTTAAAATACATGGTTACTTTCTCCATTTGAAATACATGGTTACTTTCTACATTTAAAATACATTGGTACTTTCTCCATTTAAAATACATGGTTACTTTCTCTATTTAAAATACATTGGTACTTTCTCTATTTAAAATACATTGGTACTTTCTCTATTTAAAATACATTGGTACTTTCTCTATTTAAAATACATGGTTACTTTCTCCATTTAAAATACATGGTTACTTCTACATTTAAAATACATTGGAACTTTCTCCATTTAGAATACATGGTTACTTTCTCCATTTAAAATACATGGTTACTTTCTCCATTTAAAATACATTGGTACTTTCTCCATTTAAAATACATGGTTACTTTCTCCATTTCAAATACATGGTTACTTCCTCCATTTAAAATACATGGTTACTTTTTCCATTCAAAATACATGGTTACTTTTTACATTTAAAATACATTGGTACTTTCTCCATTTAAAATACATTGTTACTTTCTCCATTTAAAATACATTGTTACTTTCTCCATTTAAAATACATTGTTACTTTCTCCATTTGAAATACATTGTTACTTTTTCCATTTAAAATACATTGTTACTCTCTCCATTTAAAATACATTGTTACTCTCTCCATTTAAAATACATTGTTACTTTCTCCATATAAAATACATTGTTACTTTCTCCATTTAAAATGCAAGCTAATTTTCTCCATATAAAATACATTGAGACTTTCTCCATTTAAAACGCATGCTAATTATCTTCGTTTAAAATACATAAATATTTCTTGTATTTAGAATAAACATAAAATTTGCACATCAAATATAAAAGAAGAAAGCAGGAGACAAATAAAAAATTGCATTGCAAACCTTGCGGTGAAATCGCAATGAAATGGACGCCTAATTTAAAATGCAAAGTCGCGTAGAACAACAAGAGTCGCATAGACAAAACCAGGAGAGCGGAATTGAGAGCGAAAATCGAAGACCGCGTAAAATATCTTTGGAAGCAACGAGACAGGCAGTCCCTTAGAGAATTGACCGAATTATTCCATAAATTCACCATGTAAACCTCCAGTTAGACACTTGGACCGCACAGGAGAATCACAATGCAGCAAACCGACGGAGGAAGTCCTGCCTTAATGAGATTTTCCCTCTGTATCTCCTCCCGGGAACCAACTCTAATCTCACGCTTATGAGCAGACATTATTATTACGCAACATTTTTTCAGCATTTCGACCTTTTCTCTTTTAACCCTCTTTTGTTTATATTTGCAGAAACTTTCTTCGATTTCTCCCGTTTCTTCGACACATTTTAAAATGTGTTACATGCAAATTTTTTGTGCAAATATTTGTATAGTCCCAGAATTTAAATTTATTACATTTATTGAGCAACATAAAGGGAAACATTGCAGTTCCAATGTTTAAATTCAAAAAAGGAATATTAAAAATATAATTAATCCAGAAAAAAAGTAGAAAAATACTTGAATAAATCGTGAAAATTAGAAATCAAATTTATTTTTTAAATTTACGTAAATTTTAATACAGAATTTCAAAAGCATTGAGAGCTTAAAATAAGGAAGTAAGGAGGAATAAATCAGAATTAGAACCAAGCAGCCGAAAAATCAAGGCCTTAAAAGCCAAAGAGGTGCGAAGAAGCGGCCGCAAAGTGGGAAAAATGAGGGATAGAGATCCGGAGGAAAGTGTATTTATAGGGAAAACGTGTGGTCAAGAGAGAGAGAGGATCCGGCAATGATATACGACGCCATGCGAATAGATACAAGGAACAAAGGAATGATTCTCCAGGGGAGTTCGTCCAGACTTGATGGAGACTCTTTGACTGGTTTATTCTGTTAAAACCCCTAAGTGCTTTTATAACAAGTGCTTCGCTTTTACTTCGACTTTCTCCGTCCGTTTTTATATAATACATACATATTAGTTCATGCATATACTTTCTCCCATATAAACACATGCAAATACATACTCCTATATAAATACATACGTATACTTTCTCCCATATAAATACATGCATATACATACATATACTTTCTCCAATATAAATACATGTATATACATACATATACTTTCTCCCATATAATTACATGCATATACATACATATACTTTCTCCCATATAAACACATGTAAATATATACTCCCATATAAATACATAAGTATACTTTCTCCCATATAATTACATGCATATACATACATATACTTTCTCCCATATAAATACATGTATATACATACATATACTTTCTCCCATATAAACACATGCATATACATACATATACTTAAAATAAATACCCGCTGTATAAACACACATGAAATGCATACAGGAAACGGATCCTGCAGTAAACTTTGGTTTCACCTCGAGAAACACTTTTTGCGTACTTTCACCACTGGATTATTTTATCTCGCGCCACTACGTGCGTGCAAAGAACATGTGTACTTTCAAGAAATTTGGATGCGAGGAAAGTCACAAGAACAAGTGAAAATGGAATGAGCCAGCAAGGAAAGTACGAAGCTATAATATGGGGCGAAAGTGTTAAAAGGAGAAAACTAAGGAAAAAGTGGACGCGACTGTACAGAAAAAACGGAGGGAAGTATAGGAAAAGCTGGGGATCTACAGCAAAACCTGGGAAATTGGAGGGAAAAGTGCGGAAAGTATAGGTAAAACCCCGGGAAACTATAGACGAAAAGTGCAGAAAAACTAAAACCAGGACCGAAAAGCCTGGAGGAGCATAAAAAAGGGAATTACTGTAGGAAATTCTTATCACGATCAGGACATTTAGCACTGGTGAAATAAAACCTGGCGAGCACCAGGAAAATTGCTGTTTGGCAAAAAAAACCTTTGTTGTTAGGCACATGGAATTTTTTATTTGCTGCGCTTTAGTTTGCTTTTAAACTTTCGCTGGGACATTGTCGGGAGGGTAATTAAAGAGTAATAATATGTTAAGTTTTCAGGATTGTGTGCAGTTTCATTTTTTCGTTTTAAAGCATTACAGCAATGAGATGCAATTTTTGGAGAAAATTGGACAAGGACGCAAATGCTTCTCTGCCGGATGTTTTGCGGCTGTTAAGAGTGAAAGGTGGTGGGGATTTTTGAGTTTATGATTTCCGGACTTCTTATCGCCAGTTAGGGTGACATGGTTCAGGATGTTAATTTGGCCGAGGAATTTTTTTAGCAGGGGGTTTTTAGTTTTCTCTAATTATTAAGCTCCACTTTTTCCTTAATTTTCATGCTCTATTTTGAGGTTACCAGCTTTCTTTTTCTCAGAAATATTTTCTATTGCTCCAGAATAGTTTGTAGAAAGTCCATAATTTGTCTACAGAATGTTCTTTTATTTTCTCCAGAATAATTTTGACTTTCACCAGAATAATTATGACTTTCTCTAGGATATTTTTATTTTCTCCAGGATATTTTTGACTTTCTTTAGACTATTTTTGACTTTCTTTAGACTATTTTTGACTTTCCATAGACTATTTTTGACTTTCTATAGACTATTTTTCTTTCTTTAGACTTTCTCCAGAATATTTTTGACTTTCTCCAGATTATTTTTGATTTCTCCAGAATATTTTTGACTTTCTCTAGATAATTTTTGACTCTCTCCAGACTAAATTTGACTTTCTTCTGAGTATTTTTGACTTTCTCTGGAATAATTTTGACTTTCTCCAGAATAGATTCAGATTTCCCCCAGTTCGACTTTTCCCAGACTAATTTCGAATTTCTTTAGAATAATTTTAACTTTCACCACCATATTCATGACTTTCTATAGGAAATTTTTACTTTCTCCAGAATAAATTTTATTTTCTCTGAAAAAATTCTGATTTTCCTGAACTTATGTAAGCTGTTGAATTTGTGTTCTTGGCGCTCGAAAAAGCAAACGGATATTGGAAAACTAATTTTTCTAATTTCCCAATTCGGCTAAAATCCCTTAAAAACATTTAAATTCCTTGTGAAAGAAACATTTCCGTGCGAATAAAGAAAGTGCCGACAAAAGGTAAATGGAAGAATGAGGAACTAAAGTAAAAGTAGGGCAAAGAAAATGGTGGATTTCCTTTAGTTAATGTAAAGGGAGGGGAGCTTTGTGAAAGTATAAAATCGGAAAGCTACAAGAGCTTTGGTGAAAGAGTAAGAATAAGGAATCTAATCTGCAGGATTAAAAACCGAGGATTAAGAATAAGACGAATGAGAATAAATTGTCAATTCTGTAAAACTCCTTCGTGTATGCATCAAGGAAGTGAATAAAGGAATGAAGTGAATTGAAAAAGCAATTTAGGTCTCTAATTGTTTTCACTTCCATTCTCCCTGCCCAAAGGTGCTGCATGAGAATGTCTGCATTAGGATTTTTCAGGCAGAGGAGAGAGAAGAAAGGTGAAAATGGGATGAAAAGGTGAAAAGGATGATTTTGGAATGCATGGAGGAGTCTTTTCCGAGGGAGAAAAGAGGAAAAGACAAGGAAAGGGAACGATGGGGAAGCTACAAAGGAGATTGCTTGGAAATAGGAAAAACTCTTGTGTCTGGAGTTTAGTTTCCTATTTCAATACATTTGTATACATATGTCTGCTCACGTGTATTTACTTTTCATTTGTAGCTTCACACATATGTACATTCCATGTATTTCTTACGGGCGGATGTCAGTTCAAGGATTTTATATCCAAAAAATTCAGTATGTATATTACATGTATTTCTTATGGGCAAAAGTATGTATGTATATTACATGTATTTCTTATGGGCAATGATGGTATGTATATTACATGTATTTCTTATGGGCAAAAGTATGTATGTACATTACATGTATTTCTTATGGGTGAAGTATGTATGTACATTACATGTATTTCTTATGGGCAAAAGTATGTATGTACTTTACATGTATTTCTTATGGGCACAGTATGTATGTATATTACATGTGTTCCTTATGGGAGAAAGTATTTACGTGTGTTAAATGCTTTGTATATGGACGTATGTACATTACATGTATTTCTTATGAGAGCATTGGTACATATGTATACCGCACTTATTTAAACGCGGACCGGCGGAACTCTTGAAATTTAAGAAAGGATCCACGGAGCCATTAACAGATTCGTGGCTTAATCGAAGGAGAGGAAAAGATTGAGAGTTGGGAGTGGAGGCGATGAATAAATGACTTAAAAGAACCAAATGGTGGGATTCGAATAAAGTCTGCACGGGGAAATAGTCAATCGAAATTACTGGAGGCGGGATATGCATCCACAATAAATACTCTTTAACACCTTTAAACACATGTGTGTACATACTCCCGTATAAATACATGCAAGTACATACTCCTATGTATATAAATACATGCATGTACATACTCCCATATAAACGCATGGTAAATACATACTCCCATTTAAGCATGTTATAGAAATACATAAAATATTCCTATTTGAAAACATGTTATGTACATGGATACTCTCGTTGAAGACATGCAAATACCTACCCCAATGTAATCATATGTAAATACACGCAATTGCATAACCTTCATGTAAATACATGCCTATACATACTTACATGCAAATTTAAATACATATCAATACAATACACACCGCCATGTAAATAAATGTATTTATTTTGTCGCTTATTTATTACATGTGTATACATACTGGGAATAAACACATGCAAATATATGCATACTCCCATATGAACACATGGTGTATACATACTCCCATATAAACACATGCATGTACATACTCCCATATAAACACATGCAAATACATACATACTCCCATATAAACACATGGACATACATACTCCCATATAAACACATGCAAATACATACATACTCCCATATAAACACATGGACATACATACTCACATATAACATGCAAATACATGCATACTCCCATTTAAACACATGCATGTGTATACTCCCATATAAACACATGCATGTGTATACTCCCATATAAACACATGCATGTGTATACTCCCATATAAACACATGTATATACATACTCCCATATAAACACATGCACATACATACTCCCATATAACAACATGCAAATACATGCATACTCCCATATAACACATGCATGTGTATACTCCCATATAAACACATAGTGTTTACATACTCCCATATAAACACATGCACATGCATACTCCCGTATAAACAAATGCATATTATCCATAATCGGATATAAAGACATGGAAATACATACATCCACTTAGGTAAATACAAGTGAAAGTCAGCCCGGTTGAATCACCTGGAGCTACATATATGTAGAAAGACGCAGACACCTCAAGTCGACAAAAGAGATATCTTTGAGCGCGGAAATCGAATTTAAATTTCCTATTCTGTCCCGGTCTGAGGTCCTCTCGTTGTGCAGCACATAAGCCACCTGAGAGGCAATAACTTATTTCCTTTTGGAATACCACTTGCTCCTTGCACTACGATTCTTACTTCTTCTCACTCTCTCACTCTCTCTCTCTCTCACTTTCTCTCACTTTCCCTTCCCCTCTCGCTCCATTTCTTCCCCATGGCTCTCAATCTCTCTCGCCCTGACTTTTGCCATCGTCACCGTCTCCGCGCTACGTGCTGAGTCCCACCTCTTCCTCTCACTCATCCTGTCGATTACTACATGCAAATTCCCCATTTATCCCCGCTTTCCATTCCCAACGCGTTTCCTAATGAATTTCCAATCTCTTGCTGGATTTACCCCCGCAAATCTGCATTTTTTAAGGATTTTCATTAATCAACATTTCTCTGATTTCCCTCATCTCACTGTCGCCAGTATTCCGGAATTATCAGGCTTTTTTTATTCCCACGCAATTTGCAATTTCAATTCTTTCATCAGTTCCTGGAATTTTGTTTTTTAATTTTTTTTAAATATTCCCGCTAATTTTATTTATTTAAATATGCCTGCAAAAAATTTAATTTTTATTCATTTTAATATTCCCGCGAATTTGTGAATTTCAATTTTATTTACATTTGCCGGGAATTTTTCAATTTAGTAAAATTTCCCGCGAAATTTAATTTGCTTAAATATTCCGCGAATTTCAAATTGTTTCAGTTTCGCGCAAAATTCAATTTATTTAAATTTCCCGCAATTCCAATTTGTCCAAATTTCCCGCGAATTTTAATTTGTTTAAGTTTCGCGCAAATTTCAATTTATTTAAATTGCCCGCGAATTTCAATTTGTTTAAGTTTCGCGCAAATTTCAATTTATTAAAATTTCCCACGAATTTCAATTTATTTAAATTTCCCGCGAATTTAAAAAAATTACCATGAAATTTGCAATTGATTAAAATTTCCCGCGAGTTTAAAATTTGAATTTATGTAAATATTTCCGAGAATGTTTGGTAATTTAAAACCACAATTTTGCCGCCACATTTGCAGTTTAAAATTCCCAACCAGAATTATTATTTTGTTTAGAGAAATGGTTTGGCGAATTTGAAAGATTTGAGAGTACAAGGAAAATATTTACCCTGGGAATTTGGGGAACCGTTAAAATGGCCGGGAAGTGGAATAACTGTTTGCATAAAAGTGGAATAGATATGTGAGCGGGGAAGATTAATACGAGGAGTGAGAGATTTTTGGCCCATTTTGCAAACATCAGGACGGCTATTGCCACCGCTTTCTGGCGGACCGAGCTCGAATATAAATAGAGGCTTAAGTCTCCCGTCTCCGGAGCCATTCCATTCTCCCTCTCTCAGTCTTTTGCCAAAGAGCATCTTTTGCATTCCTCAATCTCTCCGCGTAGGCAGCAGAGACACACCCACAAATACATACAAGCCTTTATCCCAAAGCATTAATATCCCTCATATTTGCAAATTTCACGTATAACACCCTCGTTGAGTTTGTTTTCCCTATCTCTCCCATATGTTTCCCGTCCTTCTTCTTCCTCTCCCACGACTTTCTCCCCATTTACGTCCACTCTCCGCGTCGTCCTCGTCCTTTGCTTTGTACTTTTATTTACATTTTTATTCCTTTTTTCCAGTGTTTTTTTATAAATTTTACAGTATTTTTTACATATTTCATTCCATTTTGCTGTGGTTTTTGCATTTAATTTTTAAAACGAAATTTTTTTCTGAAAAAAAACAAACCTTTTTTTACCTTTAATTTTGAAACTATTGGTTTGTTTTCTCAAAATAACTTTTATGTAGCAAATTTTATGTTTTTCATAATAAATGTAGCCTTTTTCCAAAATTTCCAAGTGAATCCTCAGTATTGTTTAATAGATTGTTTTTTAAATAGGAGTTTAAGAAAATATTAGCAATTAAAAAATTCTCAAATTTAAATAAATTTTGAATTTTTACCAATATTTTTTGAAAAATTTGACATTAAAGAATTATTTCATGAAATGCCGAATTTTCAAAAAAAAATTAAGAAAATTGTAAATTAAAAAAACTGGGATAAATTCTCAATTTTTTAAAATACAATCAAAGAAATTTAAAATTTTAGAAAATAAATAGAAATAAAAACAAAATTTTAGAAAACAAATGGAAATAAAAACAAAATTTTAGAATATAATTAGAAATAAATACAAAATTTTAGAAAATAAATCAAAGTAAATACAAAATTTTTTAAAAAATTCAAAATTTAAAAAAAATACAAAAATTTTAGAAAAAAAATTAAAAAAAATAAAAAATTTTAGAAAATAAATCAAAATAAATACAAAATTTTAAAAAAATTCGACATTTTAGAAAATAAATTAAAATAAATACAAAAGTTTCAAAAATAAATTAAAATAAATACAAAATTTTAGAAAATAAATTAAAATTTAATACAAAACTTAAGAAAATAATTTTAAAATTTTACCAAATAAATAAAATTACAAAAAAATTAAATAATAATTTTTGAAAATAAACAAAATTACAAAAAAATTGAATAATAATTTTTGAAAATAAACAAAATTAAAAAAAATTAAATAATAATTTAAAAAAATAAATGCAGACTTCAAAAAAATTGGAAAAACATTGTAATTTCAAATACTAAATGCAGATACTATCAGAAATTCGAAAAAATAAAGGTAAATTCCAAATTTTCGAAATACCTTAAAAATGTTACTATAGAAATTTCCGCAATAATAAAAATTTGAATAATTTAAAAAATCCTCCCGCATCTATATGTTGTATATTTATGTCAGCAGTCCCATGCTCACAAGAGAATCCCCCAGCATTTCGCCTAGAAACGCGGACATTATGCAAAACCATACGGGGAGGGGGGGGGTGGGGGGAATGTGTGAAAGAGGGATTGGAGGAAATTGCGGGTAAAAAGCGAGGGTTTGGCCATTAAAAGTGATGCGTTTGCCGCGATGAATGCTCTTATTGTTGTTTACATACCGTTGGTTTGAGCATTCAATGGAGAGAGACAAGGGATCGGGTTACGTATTCCCCCTCTCTCTCTTGTGTGTGTGTGTGTGTGTGTGTGTGTGTGTGTGTGGGAAGAGAAGAGCGGTTTGAAGAAGAGTCCGCGGGACTTTTGTGTACACAAAAACACACAGACACACACACGGGAGAAAAACAGCCCGAACGGCGTTAAACTCTTTGGAGTATCTTTGACTCCGCTGTGATGAGTCTCCTCCCGTCCAAAAAACACATGTAATTCCATATATATAGTCCACTCCATTCACACCCACGAGTCCTACGGAATTTCTAATATTCCCCTCCAAATCTCATCCTCGTCCTCTCCCTCTTTCTCCCGTGCGTGTGCTCGTGCGGGGATTGCGTGTGAGGGATAACTTTCCCTTAATATTACTTTACTATTTTCGGCTCCGATTTCCTCTCGCCCGTCCCTTCCCTTCCGACAGGCTTGCCTTTTATAAATACTCCGAAGGCTCCAATAGTACAGGCAAGTTCGAAGGGGGGAGGCCAAATTGCAAGGAAATTCCTCGGAAAGATCATAGAATTCTCTTTGAAATTTCCACCTTTTACCAATTTTTACGCTGTACCGAGAATATTCTTCAATTTGTTTTTTTTTTGAAGTTTCCGTAAATTTGTCCCTACAAATTTGCCTTTAATTTATGATTTTTTTTTGGAAAATTTTACAAATTTTCTCATGCAAATTTTCCTGTAGTTTATGGATTTTTTGGGAATTTTCGTAAATTCCCCCGGGGAAATTTGTCTTTAATTTGTGGATTAATTTGGAATTTTCGTAAATTTTCCCATGCAAATTTCCCTTTAGTTATTGGATTTTTTTTAAATTTGCGTAAATTTTCTCATACAAAAAATTGCTTGTAGTTTTTGGATTTTCTTGAAATTTTCAGGAATTTTCCTATGTAAAAAGTGCCTTAAGTTTATTAATTTTTTTGAAATTTTAATCATATTTCTCATTTACAATTGCATTTAATGTAAGGACTTTTTTGAAAAAATTGAAAATTTCTCCATGCAAAATTGCGTTTATTTTATAGATTTTTCTATTTTTTTTTGAATTTCCCTTGCAAAATTATATACCTTAAATTTGTCAATTTTCTTGAAATTTTCAAGAATTTTCCCAAACAAAATTGCCTGAAATTTCAATATTTTTTATTTATTTTCTTACGGGAAGGAGCATAGATTTAATAGAAATTAGCCAACTTTTATAAATTTTCGTTAAATGTATTTCCCTATATGTGAAATCATGTGTGAAAATATGTGAAAGTTGAATGTATAAATGGAATATACATAGGGATTTCCAGCACGTTTCTTATAAGGGATTTTTGATATTTCTCACGCGCCGTCCAAGCTTTCCTTGGGCCTTTCCGTGCAGACTGCTAAACAAGACATCAAGTTTTAGGGTTTAGGGCAACGTTCAGGAATAAGTGCGGGGGTCTCGTGGCAAAAGTGCATAAATTTGGGAGCAATATTTTACAATGCTTTCTCCTTCCCACTACATTATCGCACTCTCTCTCATCTCCATCATTTTCCCCACACCTCCGCCGCACACATGCTTTCACTTCAGCTTCCCGCGCGGGAAAGTGAAATCCTTGCACGCAAACACAAACACACACACAAGGAGCGGTAAATTCCTCCCAGGAGGGAAAAGTAAAGCCAGCGAGAGAAAGTGAGAGAGAGAGAGAAAGCGTGAAAAGCAAATGCGGTGGAAATTCAGGAAGGAAAACTGGAAAGACGGAGAGAAAGCAAACGGAAAAAAATGGAGAAAGTAAGAAAGTGAGGCCAAATGAGTGAAGAAAACAAGGAGCAAAAATGAAAGTCGGCCGCCAGAGATTTTAATGCTCCAGGAGATAAAACCATTTCCTCGTCATCCCCTGCCCCTAATAATTATCTTGACATTATAGTTTACTTTCTCCCAGCAGGGCTAATCAACCCTGATTTTCTTATGGATTTTATCATAAAATTTCATGTCCGCTCCATAAGCTTATTCTATAAGCTTTCTCCTCTTCTATGCTTTGCAAGAATTTTTGCGGATTTACTATACGTCAATTTTTTCATGGATTTTTAAAAAATATTCTTACCCTAATTTTTTATGGATTTCTTTTCAAAAATACTGGAAAGGTTTATGTATAGAAAATTCTTTTTAACGAGAAAATATTTTCTTTATCGATTAATTTTATTTATTAAATTTGCGGAATTTCGTAGACATTTTAATAAGTTTGCAGCATTTTTGGTGGTTTTTTATTATTAAATTTACAAAATTTCTGGTACTTTTTTATTAAATTTGCGGAGTTTCTGGTGATTTTTTATTAAATTTGCGGAGTTTCTGGTACTTTTTTATTAAATTTGCGAAGTTTCTGGCCATTTTTAATTAATTTGCGGAATTTCCTAAGGTTTTTTCTTAAATTTGCGGAATTTCTTGTTCCGGAATTTGCGGAGTTTTTAATAATTTTTCAGAATTTCTGGTGATTTTAAATTGAATTTGCCGAATTTCTGGTTATTTTTTTTTTAATTTAAAGAATTTCTTGTGAGTTTTTAATAATTTTGGAAAATTTCTGGTGATTTTTTATCACATTTTTGGAATTTCTGGTAATTTTTTAATCCTTGTTTTTAAATTTCTGGTGATTTTTTATTAAATTTACAAAATTTCTGGTGATTTTTTATTAAATTTACAAAATTTCTGGTGATTTTTTATTAAATTTACAAAATTTCTGGTGACTTTTTATTAAATTTACAAAATTTCTGGTGACTTCTTATTAAATTTACAAAATTTCTGGTGACTTTTTATTAAATTTACAAAATTTCTGGTGACTTTTTATTATAATTACAGAATTATAAATGAGAATTTTAAAAATTGAATAAAAGATTGTCTTGTCATTTTTTAATAATTTTCCACAATTTTCCGTTTTTTTGACAATTTGTTTTGTATTGAACAGAATTTTTTCAAGATTTATTTAAAATTTAGAAAAATGTTCCGTAAAGTTTTTTGAAATTACTTCAATATTTTTATATTTAAAAAAAATGTTTTGTGATTTTACTTGAATTTGCAGATTGTTTGTGAGATTTAAAATAAAATCTCAGAGAAATTCGATTAAATTGTCACAAATAATATTGGATTTTCAAAGAGAAATAAATTAATTTTATTAATTAAAACGTTGAGGGGAAGGTTTTTCCCAAGAAAATATCACGCAAGTTCTAAATTCCAATTTCCAATGAATTTCTCCCGAACAAAAGCAATTTTGCGAAAGATTTTCCAGTCCCCAAAAGCAAATTTCCCCTTGAACAGCTGCGTTAATAAATTAACAAAAACAAAACCCCACAGTGCCACAAAGATTGACAACTGCACAATAATCAACTGTCAAAATCTCCTCGAAACTTTCTCCTTTGATGCTTTCCCCCTGCAAATATTTACTTGTGTTCAACTTTCTCATTTGTTTCCCAACTTTGTAATAATGTTTTTCAGGGAAACAAGCCATTTTTACTTGTTTCCCCCGTCTCCAACCATTTTTCCCTCATCAGCGCTATCCTTGGCCGTCCCTGTTTTCACACTGCACGAGTGAGGGTCTTCGTCATTCTTTCCAGCGTTTTCTCTTTTATTTGTCGGTTTTTGTTCATTGCATATGTTTTCTCGCTATTTTATTAGTCATTCAATATTCTCTTTTGTCTTCAGGCCAGTTTTGAGAACTTCAAAAACATTTCTGGAACGTTTATATTAGCTTTCAAGCATTTATTTGCCAATTATTTTATTATTTATTTTATTATTATTACTAGTTTTGTATAAATTTTTTTTAATTTGTATTAGAATTTCTAATTTTTCATTAGATTTTCTAAATTTGTATTCCATTTTGTAATTTTGTACTGAATTTTGTACTAAATTTTGTACTAAATTTTGTATTAAAGTTTGTTATAACTTTTGTAGTAATTTTTGTGTTAATTTTTGTATTAATTTTTGTATTAATTTTGTATTTATTTTTGTATTAAATTCTGCATTAATTTTTGATTTGGTTTTTATATTAAATTTTGTATTAAATTTTGTAATAATTTTTGTATTAAATTCTGTATTAAATTTTGAAATTAGTTTTGTAATAAATTTTGAAATTAGTTTTGTATTATATTTTTTATTAATTTTTGTATTATATTTTTTAATAATTTTTGTTTAATTATTTGTATTAATTTTTGTATTAATTGTATTAATTTTTGTAATAATATTTGTATTATATTTTTTAATAATTTTTGTTTAATTATTTGTATTAATTTTTGTATTAATTGTATTAATTTTTGTAAT
>JAQGAK010003617.1:0-14505 GCA_034696945.1 Lipothrix lubbocki
TCCTATCTTTAGCATTGGTGGAAAGTGGAAACTATCCACTTTCCACGCGAACTAGACAGTTATCCGAAAGCCAGCCCATTATAAGATTGATCTGAACGTTGAAAAATATTGACAATCCTGAGTAATACAGATAATGTGTTTTTGTTGCTCATCAGGAATGGCTGGGTATTAATAAATTAATATTAACAATACATAAAATGAACCCTACAATTTCCTTTGGTTTGTAATGATTTCCATACTTTACTATATTTTATTCATTCACACTTTCGACCTTCCGTCAAGGAGGAAAGGACATCACTGTTGAGCACAGCACGCACTATCAACTATCTATGGAAATTAGGTGTCCTGCTGGAAATGTAAAAATGTATAGATATTTATAACCGTACAAATGTCAAATTGCCTATATTCACCTTTGCTTTTATTCTTCCTCACTCCATTCATTTCATTACTTGTGACTTGACTACTCCATAGCTCCTCCGCAGTTTACACGCTGGATGATGTTGACAATTTCCAGGTGCTTAATTGGTAAAGTCGCATTCTCATATGATTCCACTAGTGTGCTTTCGAATCAACCAAGGAGTAAGCCCCTGTAGAAAGCTGCTAGAACTCAACAATTTCCTGGAAGAAACTTATGGCTCAAGCTCCGAAGCAGTTATCTTCAATGGGATTCATCTCGTCTGGAATGATATTTTGGACTTTGATGAGAAAGCAATGCAGCAAAAATGTTCGGATTGCTTGCTAAACGACTGGAAAAAAAATTTACAGTGGAAGAAGAATCCTAAAGAAGAAGCTAAACCAAATGATCTTTTCAATGGTCATCAAAGCTTTGGACAAATCTTGACAAGAATCCCGTTTAATAACGTGGTTATCCACAAGCCACTTTCCATCTCCTGCCCGTTTGCAGAGCTGATCAAATTCGCCCTAAAGAAGAAACCTAGCGAGATTTTTAAAGTGGATGAAGGCGATTGTGATGAAGTGTCCGACGATAACATTCTTCCGTATTTACTACATATGTACAGTATGTGAGAGGATTTTGGATTTTTGGATGTGTTGGCAAAAATAATTAAATTAGTTAGTAGATATGACGAATGTTTAAAGTTATATTGCAAAACATAACGTAATAGTTAGGTAATAGCCACCCTGACACTTTAACTACAAAGCACCATTTAGCAAATGTATACAAAGATCAGGGTAAATATAAGCAGGCCGAGGAATTGTATCAATTTATGTTGCAAGAGAGGACGAAAGTGTTTGGTGAAACCTATATCCTGACACTTTAACTACAAAGACCGATTTAGCAAATGTGTACCAAGTTCTGGGCAAATACGCCCTAGATCGTTGGTGTTATTGCTCTTCTTCACGCAAAAACGCAAGTTTTTGGGTGAAAACCATCCAAGCACTTTAACTACAAAACACAATTGAGCACTTGTGTACGCCAATCAGGGCAAATATGAACAGGCCGAGGAAATGTATCAATTTGTGTTGCAAGAGGAGACGAAATTGTTGGGTGAAAGCCATCCTGACACATTAACTACAAAGAACAATTTAGCCGACGTGAACAAATATCAGGGCAAATATGAGCAGGCCGAAGAATTGTATCAAGTTGTATTGCAAGAAAGGACTAAATTGTTGGGTGAAAGTCACCCAGACACTTTAACTACAGAGCACAATTTAGCATTTGCGCACAAAGATCAAGACAAATATGAGCGTGCGAAGAGCTTTGTTTTGCAAAAGAGGGCGAAAGTGGTAGGTGAAATTATTTTTTATATTTTTCGGGGAAAGGCTGTCGGTGTACCTGTTGATAAAAACAAATATTTTTATTACATTATAATTATTAATAATAATTAAATGGAAATTTTTTATTTAAATTCACACTAAACATTTTAGATTAGAAATGGTATTTTGCATAAACATAATTTTAGATTTAATATAATTTTAATTTGGTATGCATTAAATGTAAAAGTAATTTTAGGTTCAGTGTAATGTTTTTGTATATAATTGTTTACTTATTAAAACTTCTGAATAGTTATATGTTTGGATTTAAGCATTTATAAGAATAATTATTGAATATGCTAGTGCTGTGTGGGCCTCAAATCTAACCTTATCAATAATAACAGGAAGTTGTCACTCAAAAAAACTATCACGATAACTTAAAAGAATTGAGTTTAGAATCAATCACTGAAAGAATTGTCAAATTGGGTTTACCGTTTGGTAAATCTCTGTTTACGTCTCCCAGGTTCCGCTTCTTACTTAATCTACATTTTAGGAAAGATAGTATAACTCGATCAACTACGAGATTACGTGAATTTATTTGTAAAAAATGTAGGTATTTTAATTTCTGCATTCCAAAAATCGTAATGCAATCGTATGGTGAAACTGGAAGACCGTTAGACACCCGTCTCGAAGAGCATAAAGGTCATGTACGACGCCGAGAGTACAAACAATCCGCCCTAGTAAGACTCTTAACTAAAAACAAAAATCACAGTATAAACTGGGAAGATTCTAAAATCATCCTTTCAGAAAGACAACCATTTACAAGACTAATTAAAGAAGGAATAACAATTTAACCATTGATGAACATAAACAAAGGACATCAACTCAGCAACGCATGGTTACCAATAATCCCAAAGATGAAAATAACATAGAAACAACTTTTCCCTAAATGTTAAATTTATTTTCCTAAAGTTTTTAAAAAATTGGTAAATCATTTTATATCAAAATGTTCACCTCATTCTTAGTTAGCCCCGAAGATGATTACTGTTGTGTAATTAAAAGCTTGGCAATTAAATATAATCAATAATAACCACGTATTCCAATTATTTAAAAAATGGTTAATAAACTTTATTATTTTTTTTATAAAGTTTATTACTTAAAATTGTTTATAACATGGAAGAGGCGTTTTTCCATTTTAAAAATATTACTTTGGTAACTTTCTTATACACATACACATTTAAACACTTAAATAAAATGAGCCTTCACTGAAGATTTTTGTGCCTAAAGTTTCAATCCAAGCACTTTAGCTTTCATTATTAAAATTTATTTATTGTACATTTTATCTTGGCTTACGTGGTTGATTTCAGGTAATTAACAAGTACCTTATTTATGTAAATGGGAAGCATACGAATAAAAACGTAATAATAAATACTTATAATTTATAATATCAATAATTATACTTCATATTTGACCTTTAATTTATAATCAACGAGACGGTGTGCATACTGCAATTTTCATATAATTGAGCAGCACATTATATAGTTAATCGTTTTTTAACTATAAATTCTTAATATATTGATGGGGTAATTATTAATATTTTCATATCTTCGGGAACTTCTATGTGGAGTGCTAAAGGTCATTTATGTGGTAGTAAAGGTGGTTCGGAGTGATTTTTGGGAGTTATTTTATCACAAGGTATTATGTAGATTTTTATTCAACTTTTATTACGAGTTCATTGTTTTGTGAATACATAAGAGCTTATTTATATCTGCAGTCGGATGTAATTGAGAAGATTTAAACAATTGTTCACTTACATACTACATATATGGTCCAACTTGTGGTTGGCTCTAAAAATATGACTCGTTGTGATGACATGACGAATGAGATAAAATTATCTTATACACTACACATGCCCTGCTGATAAATACATAATTTCATCAAATCCATTGAGGTTCTCGGTGAACTGAAAACTTGTTAAATCCTCTGTACACCACATGTCAATTATGTGGCTAATTCATGTCAGATGATGACGTATAAACTCCTCAGTTATATTATCTACCACGTACTGCGTATATATATGTAGCTATACATGACGCGGATGTGTAAATTATTGTATGCTTTTGGTAATAAATAATTGTGATTACGCTTACGTATAGAAATTATGTAAGCCGTATAATAATATATTGCAACCAGCGAAACTACAAAAACGTTTTTACAATAATAATTTTATTATTGTACAACTAATATGTTATAAGTTATGCCCTCGTCATCATCTCAAAAAGGTCAAAACCTAATGGTTTGCATCTGAATAGACCCATTAGTACGCCAATATATTGATTGTTTCTACAATACTCATGTACTAGAATAGAAGGCCGAAAGGTCTTGCACAAAATCCTTCTGGCTTTTTGAAGATTGTGAAAAGCTGTGCCGATTTTTATAATGATTATTTTGGACGCAAATAGATGGAAAATGAAGCCTGATGTGCGTGTCTTTTTAACGATGAGAAACGTTTCTCCTATAATGAATATTATAATTTAACGAGTATTATGGTCCAAATTAGTGGTTCGTTGCATTGAGTCATTACTAAAATTACATTTATGCTTGGGCCGTGTGAAAATTTCCTAGTATTATACATTTAGTCATTTAGATAAAAAGGATTTGATAATCAGATCCTGAGTTCCGGCTAACTGCTTATATGTGGCTTATGAAATAAATACCTGCACTTGTGAGTCAGTGTAATAATAAGCACGAGAGCTGGAAAATCCGTGAGAGTTTGAGAACTATCTAACAAAATTCTTTTTATCTCCGGCTTTTCATAAAGACCGTTGCTCTCAAATTTTGTAATCCGTAGCTCTAGTGATTACAAAATTCCGTATGTTCTATTGTATATACAAATACAGAGGTTTCAACATAAAAAGATAAATAGACTGAAAGGAGTTAATAATTTGTAGTCTGCCGTTCCACAGTAAACACTATTTTTCAGTTTTCAGCAAAAATAGGTGTTGTGGTTTTAATTGTTTTTGTTAAAAGTGAGTTTAAGTAAGGTTTTAATTGTTTACTTCACGTCAATTCCTAGAGGACGGTTAAATGGCTCAATCATCGACAACATTCGGTAAAAAAATCAGCTGAAAAATATTGAAAATATAAACTAATATGTTCTTGTAATATAAATAATGCAAGTGGCATTACTAAGTTCAATATTAACACTTTGTAACTACTTATTTATTCAATGAATTAATCAACGACAAAGCATATGTGAGTATAGTTTTATTGATCTGGTGTGTATTAATCAATTGACCATTCCAAACTCAAATTTTTATCCGTAACAAATCCGCACACGAACTTAAATAATCTTCACATACTTTTTGTCTTTTTCTAGATAACATTTCAGTGAATAATCAGGGAACGTCGGTCCACACTCTGATTACAGCTATTGGCGATAATATTACCATTAACCCAGGCCTAGCTAAACACTTTGAAGGTGTCGTATGGAATGTTCGGGACAGCATAGCCACTTTCCAGGGGAGAGAAGAAATAATCCAGAAACTGCATCAACAAATCGAAGCTAGCCAATTGAATCCAAACCGCAATGTCGCTTCGCAAACTATAGCAATTTGTGGGATGGGAGGCCTTGGGAAAACTGAAACAGTCAGAAAATATATACAGATCTACCACTCCAAATATACAAATATCGTTTGGATCAATGCTGAACACTACTCAGAAACCCAGACTTGCTTCATACATTTGGCTAAGAGATTAAATATTAGAACGACGTTGAACAAAGGGACTTCAGAAGAAGATCGTTATCTTGCGGATGAAATCTACACAATCTTGGTCAAAGACAGGACGTTAATTGTATTTGACAATGTGCAACTGCTAAGTTTTGAAGCGATAAAAAGGTCATTTTTTCCCCTAACAACATCGGTAGCTAAAGCTCCGGATATAATCCTTACAACACGGGAAAGGTTAAACGATCATCACACAATTGACCTGGGTGGTCTCAGAATAGAAGAAAGCTACAATCTTCTCGTCTCTTCCCTGGCAATACATAAAACCAAAGAAAATTACAAAGCTGCGGCGGATATCTACGAACTCAGCGAAGGTCTTCCAATCGTCTTACAACAGGTCATTGGCGTCATTAAGAAAGAAAATAAAGATAAAATGCGAACAACAAATACAAATTATTCATTGACTGAATATGCGAAGAACGTGAGTACTAAACTGCACAGTTTAACAATAGCTAAGCCTGCAGATTCACCTGTTGGGGACAGCGTGTCTTCAATTTTTCAAATATCATTTCAGAGAATGCTAACATTTGAACATGGAAAACTCGCTCTGCACTGTTTGGACATCATGTCTCTTCTTAATCCAGACAACATCCCTTGTACATTGTTGAAGCAAATGATAAATGATAAAGACTTCAACAGCGCCATGACCCTGTTAGTTGATTACAACTTGGCAACCATTGATGGAGACATGTTCAGAGTTCATCGAATGATTCAAGCTATCCGACGACATTCTACAGACTTTCTGAAAACAACGTATTCCAGTTTAAAACTTACCACAGAACTAAATGCATTTAAAGAGTACTTAAATAAACTTGAGTTGAGTAATAGAAATATTCTTCATATTTTACATAACGGTATTTGGTTGAACAAGACATTTTATATGCACAATTCTAGTAAATTCGTAGAACAAGGAGGATTTCTGGATGTGTTAGCAGAAAAGCTATCCATAGTATGTAGATATGATGAGGCAAAACAGTTGTACTTAGTTTTACTGCCAGAAAGAACAAAAGCGTTGGGAGAAAGACATCCTGACACTTTAGCTACAAAAAACAAATTAGCAAATGTGTACAATGATCAAGGCAATTATAAACAAGCTGAGGAAATATTTCTACTTGTGTTGCAAGAAAGGGCGAAAGTGTTAGGTGAAAACCATCCTGACACCTTAAATACTGAGAACGATTTAGCAGACGTGTACAATAACCAACGCAGTTTTGACCTGGCAGAGGAAATGTATAAATCTGTGTTGCGAAAGAGACTGACAGTGTTGGGTGAAAGCCATCCTGACACATTAACTACCAAGAACACTTTAGCAAATATGTACAATGACCAGGGCAAACATAAACAAGCGGAGGAAATATTTCTCTTTGTGTTGCAAGAGAGGATAAAAGTGTCGGGTGAAAGCCATCCTGACACCTTAACTACAAAGAACGATTTAGCAAATGTGTACAACGAGCAAGGCAAATATAAGCAGTGCGAAGAATTGCTTCTATATGTTTTGCAAGAGAGGACGAAAGTGTTGGGGGATAACCATCCTGACACTTTAAATACAAACAGTGGTTTAACAAATTTGTACCAAGATCTCGGCAAATACGAAGAAGCAGAGGCAATTATATATTCTGTGTTACAAAAGGAGACGAAAATGATGGGTGAAATTCATCCGGCCACTTTAATTACAAAGCACAATTTAGCAAATGTGTACTGTGCTCAAGGCAAATACGAGCTGGCCGAGGAAATGTATCAATTCGTGTGGAAAGAGCAGAAGAAAGTGTTAGGTGAAACCCACTTGGCAACTTTGTGCACGAAAAAGCATTTGGCAAATATGTACCGATGCCAAGGTAAATATGAGCAGGCCGAAGAAATTTTACATGCTCTAGTGCCATTCTGGACGAAAACTTTGGGTGAAAGCCATCAGTACACTTTATATACAAAGAATGATTTAGCAAATGTGTACCAGGGTCAAGGAAAATATCAGCAGGCCGATGAATTGTTTCAATCTTTACTCCCAGTGTTGACAAAAGCGTTAGGTGAAAGTCATCCTGACACTTTAACTACAAAGAACGATTTAGCAAATCTCTACCAATGTGTAGGCAAATATGAGCTGGCAGAGGAAATGTTTAAATTTGTGTTGCAAGAGAGAACAAAAGTGTTGGGTGAAACCAATCTGGAAACTTTAAATACAAAGAGAAGTTTAGCAAATGTGTACATTGCTGATGGCAGATACGAGATGGCCAAGGGAATCCAAAAATCTGCACTTGTCGCGTTGACGAAAATTTTGGGTGAAAGGCATTTACAAACTTTGCATTTAAAGAACGATTTAGCATTTGTATACTATAATCAGGGCAAAACTGATCAAGCCAAAGAATTATATACGTTTGTGTTGCAAGAAATGACAAAAGCGCTGGGTGAAAGCCATCCACAAACTTTATCTACACACCACGATTTAGCAAATATGTACCAAGACGAAGGCAAATACGAGCAGGCCGAAAAAATGTTACAGTTTGTGTTACAAGAGAGATCAAAAGTATTGGGTGAAACCAATTTAGAAACTTTATCTACAAAGAATTGTTTAGCAAAAGCATACAGTGCACAAGGCAAATGGGAAATGGCAGAAGCATTTCATCAGTCTGCACTTGCCGTCTTGACAAAAAGTTTGGGTGAAAACCATTTAGAAACTTTATATATAAAGCACGATTTAAGTAAAGTCTACTATAATATGGGCAAAAATAAGCAGGCCAAAGATATGTTAAAACTTGTGCTGCCAGAGCTGACGAAAGCTTTAGGTGAATGCCATCCAAACACTTTAGCTACGAAGGCCAATTTGGCAACTGTGTATGAAGGTGAGGGCAAATATGAGCTGGCCGCTCAAATATATCAATTTGTGTTGGATGAGAGAACAAAAGTATTAGGAGAAAACAGTCCTGAAACTTTATCTACGAAGAACAATTTAGCAAATGTGTACTGTGCCCAAGGCAAAATTGAGCAGGCGGAAAAATTGTTTAAATAAGTTTGTTAATAGGGGACGGAGCTGTTTTGTGAACGCTGTGCTGACGCCTAGCAACAAAGTAAAATTTAACAATGTATAATAATTAGTGCAATTATGAGCAGGCCATGGAATAGTATCAGTTTATGCTGCAAGAGCGGACGAAACTGTTTTAACAAAATCATCCGCACATCTTGACTTTGCAATTCAAATTAGCAAGGTTATGCTAGACGTTGTTAATAATTTCCAAAACCAATGATTAACGCGATAGGCGTATATGTCGATAAAAATAACGTTTTTATTCAACTAATAATGACTAATTAATAATAGATTATTTAAACAAGAATTTGTTTAACAAATTATTTAGATTAAAAATTTTTCATTTACGTAGATTTAATTCCAGATTTATTATGTTGAGTTTGTTAATAATATTTCATTTAATTTATACTTAGTTCAATCGTGGTTTTAGGTACATTCGTAAAATTTGTAATATTTTTTATTTACTTGTGTACGATTCCTGTGCAGAGTATACACAAAACTGTGCTAGCCAATAACAAATCTATGAGATCTGGAATTTGGGAACTAACAGTTACAGTGTATTGTTTCGATTGTATCCGAAATATTTATGCGCAGATAATATAAAGCTGGCGTTTATATATGAGCTGTAGATATACAAATTGTGGTGTGCTGTTGTTTGCCATGATATTTTAGCATAATAAATGAGTGCACTTAAATTATCATTGTAGTTCAACTTGCTGTGTACATAACTGATGTGCATACATACTGTTTTATCAATCATCCTTTATCCATTTTATAACTGGCGATGTCGTTATTTTATACTGTACCTACGTCTAATAATGCTGGTATTGCAGGATGTAAAACGTGGGTATACTTATTACGAAATATAAAATTACAAATATCGTATTTCCATAAAATAAATTAATACTTAAGTATGATTCGGCATTTAATTGTGACATCACATCATAATCTACAAGTTGTACACAACTTTTGTCCTCGCCTATAAAATTTCTGGAGCATGACGATGGTCCCAGCAGCCCAAGTGTTACGAGGTCGTGTGCATAGTCTAATTGTGCTATTTTTGTTCAGCACACTATTTGTTATTTTGAACTATAAATGTTTGTAATAAAACTCTAATGTTTGTTGTTAACTGGCTGTTTGTAATGTAGAAATAATTTACCATAACTTAACATTGCGTTGTGGATTGCTACAGAGGCATTATGTAACAGTGAAAATTGTTTAGATGGGAGATAGATCTGGACCGTTGTCTTACTACTGAGTATAATAAAAGTACGGGAAAACTTCAGGCGAATTAATCATTTGTATAATTTTATTAGACGTACGTTTTCTTTTATTCTTTTTACAGAAGAAAATATTAGATACGTTTTATTTACCATTTGCGTAAAGTTAATCCATTTTCAATATAACTGATTGTTTACTAATTTTATGTAGTATAACAAATATAATTATCTATGTACAGCAGTGGCGTCAAAGCATGGCGGGAAGGTGGGCATTTTGCCCGTCCACGATATCGCCAGGGTGGGTATTTTTGACACTAAAAAACGAGAAATAGTCACAGCCCTCTGAATATGGTCGCCATGACAGTATTCTTCCCCCCTTGATCCCAAAGATTTCGACGCCTCTGATGTACAGTAAGTCATTTCACGGTTTAGGCTGCTTAGTCCGTCTGTAGAATCCGGATAATTAAAATTATCTAAAAAAATATTGAAAACTTGTTTGTGTTCAAATAGTAAAATATTTACACGCATGCAAAAGTGGATTATTTCAAACATTTGTGCATTTAAATGATAGACAGAGAAGTCTTACATTTTACGACGCTGCCGGCGTTATGCCGATTGTGACAAAAGGATGAGAGCGATTTTCTCTTATGGCCTCTGCAAAAAGGAGCACAATCCATTGTCTGGGTCATCTTTTTATGGTTGTGAAAGGTTTGTACTTTAGTGCATAGCGTTATCCAACTCTATTTCATATATTACATATGAGCAAGCCATAGAACTGTTTTAATTAGTGTAGAGGACAAACATGTTGGGTGAAAGCCACCTTAAAATTTTAGCTGTAAAGAACAATGTAGCATATGTGTACAACGATCAGGGCAACTATGAACGGACCGAAGAAATGTTTCAATTTGTGTTGCAAGAGAGGACAAAAATGTTGGGTGAAAGCCATCCAAGCACTTAAACTACAAGGAACGATTTAGCAAGTGTGTACAAAGTTCTGGGCAAATACGCCCTACACCGTTTGTCTAATTGCTCTTCTTCACGCAAAAACAGCTTAAATGTTGCTGAAGTTCAAGAACGTCCCATAAAGGGTGCCCGACCTACCACTAGACTTGTTAATTTAAAATGTGGAGGAATTCTCGACCGTGAAATACCCAATAACCATGCATGTTGAATATGGAAAGATCAACGCTCTCCGATCATTTGAGGAAGGTTAAATTTCGTTAGTTTTTAAAATCTAATAAATCTTTGTGTTCTTCTAGAGTGATCTTTTACAGGCTAAAATGTTTCCTATGAAATCGCAACAGCAGCATAACTTATTTTATCACAAATACCTCGTTCATAGTAAAGAATAAATTTCCGCATTTATCATACAAGAACAACCATTCCATCAATTATATCAAACTATATACCGCATAATGACAAATTTTTTGATATTTATAATCCTCATTTTTATTAATTGGAATACGTGGTTAATTTAGGCTTTAACGATTCAAGTTTATTTCCAAGCTTTCGATTACAGAACAGTAATCATCTTCAGGAATCTTTCAAGAATCTCCTCCAAAACCGGGTCAAAATTTTGAAAACGGGAAATTTGGTCCAAAAATCTGTTTGTACGATCTCAGAACCTTTCGAATGACGTATTAGGGGTCCTTCTACAACCAAAATTACGGAATTTGGAAAATTCGGTGCTTTTTATAGGAGAAGGTAGAAATTATATTATAGAATTAAAGATTGATACAAATTATATTTAATAATAGATGCAATCCAAAATAGTTTTGCCAAATAATTTTTATTTCATTAAATTGTGGCTTTGCCGGCAGGACTTCTATTGCAGGTTATGGAAATGAAATATTATTTTAACCGTTCAAACAAACCTCGAATTTACAAAGATATTCACCTGTTTTTTCACTCATAAACAGACTTTTACTTCATAAGCTGCTTTAAGTCTTTTCATTACAGTCTTACAATTTTAACAAATTTAAACAAGTTAAAAATTAGTTTTGACTACTATTGACGAATATGGTTGACCTTGGCACACTTGAAATATGTTTTTATTTTCCAAAGGTATATTGTAAGTAGATCTCTAATCGAAAGTTATAGGTTTACAATAGGCTTGCTAATTAAGTAATATGTTTACTTATCAACTTTGAAATGTTATTATTTCATTCGAATTCGGTCTTCCGGCACCTTTACACCCTTACAGGGAACACGGGGCCAGGTGCAGAGGACGCCCGAATTTCCTTCCGGTGAGTCAAGACGACCCAAATGCAGAAAATTTGGCCTAGTAGGCCAATGCAGAAACCGAAGACGAAAACTAAAATCTCCACCCCCATGTGGTGCAACTTGGCCATGAAAAGGATGTTTGCGCAATCGCCCAGGGTATATACAAAGACGGCGCAGATCACCCAAGCAATTAGTAGTCGTGCATTTCTCTGGAAATATATACGCATACATAATTACAAATGAATTTGAGTGGATACTGAGTTTTTTAAAAATAATTTACTGTGCTATTAGCTTGATTAGTCAATTATTTTTATTTATTTTCGTAGTTATTTAAAAATTTTATTGTCTATTTTAGTAGTTATTTAAATTTGTAATTTAATATTTGTATTTTAGTAGTTATTTATTTTAGTAGTTATTTTTTGTAATTTAATATTTGTATTTTAGTAGTTATTTAAATTTGTAATTTAATATTTGTATTTTAGTAGTTATTTATTTTAGTAGTTATTTAAATTTGCATTGTATTATTTGCATTTTATTCTTTATTTAAATTTGTATTTTATTATTTGTATTTTATTCTTTATTTATATTTGTATTTTAACATTTGTGCTTTATTGTATATTTTAGTATTTTAATATTTGTGTTTTTTGTTTATTTTAGTATTTATTTCAATTTGTTTTTTATTATTTTAGTATTTATTTCAATTTGTTTTTTATTATTTACTTAAATTTTTATTTACTACTTATGTTAGCATTTTCATAGGTATATAAAAATTTCGTGAGTTATAGTATGGCACGGAATGTTATTATTAAATTTCTTACTTTGTAGGATCCTCTAAGAAGGATGAATGACATGAAGAACTGCAATACACTGAGGATCATCGTGCAAATTGACGTCGCGGTAAGAACGCTGACTAAAACAAATAACAATGTTAGGAAAAAATGAGAACTTGATATTGAAGTGGACAGTATTGTTGGAGTATGTTAATGTTCAAATATTATTTAATGAATAATTATAACTCGAACTAACTTAAGTTCGCCTGTGATTGAGCATGACCTCGGTTCTGTCGTTTTTCCAACTCTTCCGATCCTTTCAACCAGGTGAGACAAAGAAGTACGCCAGCAACGCCACCAACCTATCATATTGAATATTCTGGTTAATTGACGATGAAAGGAAAAATTCTCCAGACCGATTCCTGTCTGCATTTAAGGTTCGAAATAATTTTATGTAAAGTGTAAAGAAATACCAGAAATTCCAACAAACTAGAATCACATGCAGAATATGTGTAAAAATTTACAGTAAAAAAAATTACGAAATAAAACAAAAATCATTACGAAATACAGCCAAAATAATTACAAAATAATTACAAAATAATTACAAAACAATTACAAAATTATTACAAAATAATTACAAAATTATTACAAAATAATTACAAAATAATTACAAAACAATTACAAAATAATTACAAAATAATTACAAAATAATTACAAAACAATTACAAAATAATTACAAAATAATTACAAAATAATTACAAAATAATTACAAAATAATTACAAAATAAAACAAAATAAAACAAAAATAATTACAAAATTATTACAAAATAAAATAAAAGTGATTACAAAATAACCATATAATAATTACAAAATAAAACAAAAATAATTGGCAAAAAATTTAATAACTATTACTCAAAATATTTGAAATAATTATAATCATAGTAAAAAGAATATTAAATAAAAATAATTAATTATGCTTAAAACATAAAAAAAATTATTACACCATTAAATAAAAAATCCTAAAAATTAGTAAAAAATATGATAAAAATGTATAATATATAGGACGCGCCAATTGTAACCATCCTATGACTTTCGCCCATCCACTGGATCCACAACAGCAAATGAGTTTTTCTTCCATCGTCTAAAAATCTTGTTTTATTAGTTCTCAACCTTGGGGTAAATAGAGAATTTCCGAAAAGTGTTTAAAATGCTTAATCGAAGTTATCTGGTCCAACCAAGGAAGCAAATATCAGACTGTGAGAAGTCAAAGTCATGGATCGCCTCTTAAAGGCGAATGGATGTTTCTTAAAGAGTGCATTTCGACGTTAAGCATTATATTGGAATGATGATCTTCTGGCTCATGTTATTATAGTTCTAGTAATGCATACATATTTTATACTGAATCGATAATTTATTGCTTGTGACATCGGAACTGTAAGAACTTATCTCCAACGGGTCGAGAAATCTGCAAGCATACATTGGCCGAAGGTGTAAACGTCACAGATAATGGGCCCCG
The DNA here is from genome assembly GCA_034696945.1 of Lipothrix lubbocki. NCBI lineage: Eukaryota > Metazoa > Arthropoda > Collembola > Symphypleona > Sminthuridae > Lipothrix > Lipothrix lubbocki. Next base: position 14,250 of record JAQGAK010003617.1, read on the forward strand.
TTCTTCAGAAATACAAAAAAGGCCGAATGAAATATCCTTTGGTTTTGGGTATGTAATGCATGATGACCAAGTGATGCGGTTCTGTGATACGAAAAATATTAAAATGATTAGTGTATACGATTTACGAAGCAAATCTGCGAAACTACATCCACGTAAACGCATAAAATGAATTCATTATCTTGTGTGTGCTTTTTTGTGTCCACTGGGACATTATAATCCAAGGATGAATACAGTTTAGTAATCTAATTTTTTAAAT